>CM076580.1:19356003-19492737 GCA_034641835.2 Pinus albicaulis | reverse complement strand
GGATGATTCAATTTACAAAACCTCCTTTCTATATATAGGAGTCCATGGGGCCATAATGTAATCCTAGTGGGCCACAATGTAATCCTAGCCGACCTAACAATAATAATTTAAGGGCACAATAATAACAAAATGGGGGTTACAAGGGTACAATAATAACAATAAAGGGGTTACACTAACAACAATAAGGTACTATACTAGTAATATAGGGACCTAACAATAGTTCCCTTGACTAGCTCTGTAAAATACCAGGGGTCGAAAACCATCATGCCCCAAAACCATGTGCAAACCCATGCACAAGACCATGGGCAGGTCCGCCCACTAGAAAATAAGGACCAATTTTTTTTTCCAGGGCACTGCCCTAAACCCCGACAGGGTGAGGCTATCGCCCCCCCACGCCTGATTAGTCATGGAAAGGATATAACACAAACCCAACATTCTCCCACTTGTTGTTTTCTTTACACAGGGGGCCATAGGAGAGCTGAGTCATTAGCCCAGCTTTGCAACACCCATTGTTTCTCTACACAAAGAGAACTTTTAAGTGCTCACAGACTTTGTGAATGCATCTACAACATTATTCAAAGTGTCCACCTTTACCAGCAACACCCTTTTACCTTCAACCATATATCTCACAAAGTGATATTGAACATCAATGTGCTTTGTATTTGAATGATAAGCACGGTTCTTAGCCAAGAAAATTGCACTTTGGCTATCATAGTCTATCCTTATAGCTTGCTGCACCAACCCCATACTTGAATACAATCTTTGCAACCGAATTGCTTCCTTGCTTACATGAGTGGCTGCCATGTATTCTGCCTCTGTAGTTGAAAGAGCCACTACAGACTGTCTTTTACTCATCCAACTGACTGCACCTGCAAATAGGCCAAACACATACCCACTTGTAGATCTTCTTTGGTCTAGATTTTAAGCTTAGTTTGCATCAACAAAACCATGAATGTCCAACACTCTTTCCAATCCTAGTCTTCCCTGGTAGCACAAGCCATAATCACTAGTCTCATGCAAATATCTGAAAACCCACTTCACTGCTATCCAATGCTCCTTCCCTGGGTTTGACATAAACCTGCTCAATACTCCCACTGCATGTGCAATGTCTGGTCTAGTATAGACCATTGCATACATCAGGCTACCCACTGCACTTGCATATGGAACACGAGACATATCCTCCTCTTCTTCTCGTGCCTTAGGACATCGTTCAACAGACAACTTTGTACCTACAGGAATCAAAACATTCACTGGTTTACTATCTTGCACATTGGACCTCTGCAATATAGTCTCGACATACTTCCTTTGGTTTGACCATAACTTTCTATTTGCCCAACCTCTCTTAATTTCCATGCCCAAAATATAGTTTGTAGCGCCAAGATCCTTCATGTCGAATTTGAAGAATAGCTAGGTCTTCAAATCTTGGATAATTTCTTTGTCATTTCCAATCAACAACATATCATCCACATATAAGACCAAATAATAACACAGTCACCAATTAATTTAAAATAAACACAGTGATCCTCCTTGCTTCTAGTGAAGCCAAGTCTCTGTATATAGGAATCAAATTTCTGATACCACATCCTTGGTGACTGTTTTAACCCATACAGAGACTTCTTTAACCTGCATACTAGTTCTTTCTTCCCCTTGACCATAAAGCCTTCAGGTTGTTTCATGTAGATCTCCTCTTCCAGATCCCCATGAAGAAATGTTGTCTTCACATCCATTTGTTCTACCTCAAAATAAAATGCAGCAGCAGCAGATAAAAGTAATCTAATATAAGTAACTTTGGCAACAGGAAAAAAATAACACGAAAATCAATTTCCAGCACCTACGAATAACCTTTTTCTACCAACTAAGCTTTGTATTTCTCCACCTTACCTTCTACATTCATCTTCTTCTTAAACACCCATTTGCTCCCGATGGGCTTCCTTCCACCTGACAACTCCACCAGATCCAAAGCCTCATTTTTATGTAAGGATGCCATTTCATCAACCATGGCCTCCTTCTAGAGTTTTCCATCTTCTGAATCTACTACCTCATTGACAGTTCAGGGATCATCATTAGTATAGTTAAAGAAAAATTTGAATAGAAAGAAGATTGAATATACCTTTCTGGTTGTCTCCTTTATCGAACTGATCTTCTCACAGCTGGAGTTTGTGGTTCTTCCTCTTTTGAGTCTTCTTTTGTTTTAGAGTCTGATTCATCCTCCTTTAGCTCAAACTCTATCTTTTTAGCTTCCTTTGGTAGGAATTCATGTTTAACAATATCTTTCACCTCTCTAAACACCACATCTCGGCTATACACAACCTTCCTTGTTTCTTAGTTCCAAAGCTTGTAACCCTTTAAACCATCCTTATACCCAACAAAGATTCATTTCAGATTTATTATCCAACTTTCTCCTTTTGTCCTTTGGAACATGTACATATGCATCACATCCAAATACCCTCAGATGTGAAAGAGAGGGTTTCTTACCAGTCCATACCTCATGTAGAGTCTTATCATCCAACACTGATGAAGGTGATTTGTTAATTAAGTAACATGTAGTCTCCACTACCTCTACCCAAAATTCTTGTCCTAACCGGGTACCACTGAGCATGCTTCTTGCTTTTTCGATCAGCGTTCTGTTCATTCTTTCTGCAAATACGTTTTTCTGAGGTGTGTATGGAGTAGTCTTCTGTCATGATATACCACATTTCTTACAGAACTCTTCAAATTCCGTCTTGCAAAACTCCCCACCATTATCTGTCCTCATCACCTTTATCTTCTTCTCTGTCTGGTTTTCCACCAGAGCCTTAAATTCTTTAAATTTGTCAAAGTCTTCATATTTCTTCCTCAAGAAATATATCCATGTATTCCTTGAGAAGTCATCTATGAATGAAACATAGTACACAGACTTACCGAGTGATCAAACCAACACATGTCCAAACACATCACTGTGCAGAAGCTCTAATATCTTGTTTGCCCTCTTAGCACCAGAAGGAAAACTCACCCAATTCTGCTTCCCATATACACAATGTTCACAGAAATCGAAATCTAGAGAGCTATTAGACATACCTTTTACCATAACATTTTTATATAGTATCGAAAGGCCCTTCTCTCCAATATGTCTAAGCCTTTGATGCCATGGCATGGTCTTTTCTCTAGAGACTACTAGGCTTTTTGCTCCACTTTCGAGAGCCACAAAAATATTGCACCCATCAATAACAGTGCTACCCTGAAGCTTGTAGAGAGTTCCAATCTGAACTCCTCACATTAATACCAGTGCTCCCCGAACCATCTTAAAGGCATCTTTCTAGAACACTATTTTTACACCTGCATCATCCATATTTCTTACATAAATCATATTTTTGGCCAATGTAGGAATGTGCAGAAGACCAGAAAGTGTTCTAATCCTTCCACCTTGTAGCTTCAGCTTGAATTTTCCATGTTTGACGATTATGGCCTTCCTATAATCACCTAAGAAGACATCACCACCATTATATCTCTCATACTCGCAGAACCATTCCCTATGGGGAGTGAAGTGAAAGGATGCACCCGATTCAATCAAACATGACTCATGATCTACATTTTTATTTGCAAAAGAAGCCAAATACACATCCCCACCTTCATCCGAGGTGGTTTTTTCCTCTGCAGAAGGAGCATCATTAGAACCCTTTCCTTTCTCAGGAGCTTTAGATCTGCAGTCCTTTTTGTAGTGCCCTTCCTTTCCACATTTCCAGTACACCTTTACAAACTTTCCAGGAGATTTAGATCTCCCTCTAGACTTAGATCTCCCACTCAAAACCTTATTCTTGTTTCTGTTCTGGGACCTTCCTTGTACAGATAAGCCATCTCCATTCTAACCCTCCATATTTCTCTGTCTCATTTCCTCTAACAGTAAGGCTAAGAAAATGTCATCAAAATTCAAAGTAGTTGTATTGCTACCTTTTACAATGACAAAACTATCCCATAAATCTGGTAGAGAACACAACAAACTGATGCACTTACCTTCATCTGAGATTTTAATATCAACAGATGATATCTGACTTACCACAATATTGAACGCATTTATATGCTCTATCACCGAGTCTCCATCCTTCATCCTTAGGTTATACAGCTTTTTCCGTAGGAAAAATTTATTCACCAGAGACTTAGATTGGTACAAAGTCCCTAGCTTGTCCCACAAGGTCTTCGGTGTAGCTTCCCTAGATACATTCAACGATACTGAATATGAGACACACAACTGTATTGTGCTCTTTGCCTTTCGATCCAGCTTCTTCTAGTCTTCATCTAAAATTTCTGTTGGTTTAGTACCCAGATCTACCATGATCAACTAATCTTTATCCACCAGCATATCCTCCATCTTAAGCTTCCATAACTCAAAACTCTGACCATTAAATTTCTCGATGTCTATCTTCTAGCCGCTCGCCATCTTCTTTCACCGCAAGAATCAATCTCGCAGATATCCCACTGAACAGGGTCTACCTTAGGCTTAAGCAAGAAACCCCTCAACAGCAAAGGTGTCCCTTTGAAGACGAAACTTCTCTGATACCGAATGTAGGTTTTAACCCCGTATAGAAATTATCTACAAATGAATCTTAAAGATATAAAATAAACAGTAGTGAGAGCATAAAACATAAAACAGATAAACATAGAGATTTTCCCCTGGATCCCAAATCGGGATGACCAGGTTGATTTTTCATTATATTCCTTTTAGTGTTACAACACACATATATATACATATGGAAGCATACATAAACCCCAATCGATTAACCCTAGATTAGAACATAATTGCAGTTCCCTTGACCAGATCTATAAAATACCAGGGGTCGAAAACCATCATGGCCCAAAACCATGTGCAAAGCCATGCACAAAACCATGGGTGGGTCCGCCCACCGGAAAATAAGGACCAATTTTTTTTTTTGGGGCACTACCCCGAACCTCGACAGGGGGGCCTAACTCCCCCCCTATGACACCCCTATACGTTGCACCCAGTGCAACGTACAAGGGGGGTTATCAGCCCCCTTGTTACCCCCCCCTCGCGCATGATTAGTCGTGGAAATAATATAACACAAACCCAACACTGAGTTCCATTGCTTTATCAAGGCATCCACAAAGTTAGTTACAATTAAGCATTCTTTGCAAATGTTCTCAATAAAATTTTGGACCCTTATCTAAATGAATGAAGAGTTTTTAAATACTAAACTAAATACAAAATAAAATTAAATTATTACAAAAATGTAGAGGAGGTTTCAAACAACCTTTCTCTAAAAACTTGACTTAAACAATAATCTAGGAATTTTGAACTAACAATACTGATTTTGTGAATCATGCCCTTCTTTCTGAGTGTGATCATGAAGCTGACAAATATCTAGCATTACTTTAAGTTGAGCTAGCTGTGATATCCATGATCAAATCTGTGCCTTAAAAATAGCATTTGAAATTACTGGCTGAGATCTTTTTGCTGAATCTGTGAGAGACTGAAGAGTTTGATGTTGATGGTAAGGTTTGATCAGAAAATTCCATTAATTTTCCTGATCAAACTTATTAAATTTTTTGATCATTTCCTCTTATGTGTCTGCTCTCTGTCTCCAATTTATTTCTACTTCTCTTGTTCCTTAAAACACATCAGACGTGTTTTCTTTAAGAAGTTCTGTTTTAAAAAAATGATCACATATAGCCTGAATAATTTAATTTCATTTCTTGGACGTCTTGGTCATCGATTTCTCTTATTGATTAATTTGTGCCCTCCATTATGTGAATAACAACTCTTTATGAAGCTTACCTATTTGTGGTAGATTAGCTTTCTTTCCTGTATCTGAAATTTGCCACTGAATGTTTTCTTCAATTTTCTTTTCAAGTATCTCACATTCGAGTTTCTGAATTTCCATTTGTTGAAACATTATCTTATTGGAATCACAATAAGAATCAATCATGGAAGCTTGGTGACAAAACATTTCTTGTTCTTTCTTTAACATGGTGTTTATATCAAGTGCTTCTTTTATGAATTGTTCTAACTGTCATTGACTTTGTAACTTAGCCATTACTCTTTCCAGATGTGCTTGCTTCTCATTAATCTATAACTGATAATTCAATTTGAGGTTTTTAGTATCTTTATGAAATTGACATGTGATTTTTCTGATCTGCTCCATGGATTTGGCTTTCTCTTCACTTAGCAACTGTTCTCTGAATTTGATTTTGTCCCATTCTTCTTTGTTTTCTCCAGCCCTTCTATCTCTTTAAGAATTTGGTTAATTTTTGAATTTTCTTTCTCAGATTCGGATTCTTCAGATTGCTATGAATTATCAGATTGTTGTTGTGATTGACCTGATTCATTTTCAGATATATCTTTCATTTCATCATCTAGACTAACACTTGGAGTTTGTTTTTCATCTTCAATGGTCAACAAATTCAAAGGAACTTTTTCTAGTCTCTTGTTTCTATATGCTTCGAAAGCTTCAACATCTTCTTGACTTAATTGACTAGAAACGTATTTGGTAATATCAAAGAAATTTTCCATGCCTTGGAAGAAGTCATCAAATTCATATTCTTCCTTTATAAAAGGCTTCATTTTTAGCTCTGTGATGTAATTTTTAATCACATCATTGGGGTCATATAATCTTCTTGAAATAAATGCCAAATTTAACAACTGAATCTTGGGAACCTCTTTATATGTATGGCCAATATTAGCTAGAGGAAAGGTGCTGCACTGTAGAGGGAAAGTAGGTCAAATAGCCTTTTTACCATCTTTTAGCTGCTTTGTGACATTGTTGACTAGTTGATAAGCTATTTCTTTTATAAGAAATTTATCTAGAACATAGTAAGGTAAAACATGGGGAGAAGAATAACTCCCAAATACTCTCATATATGTGAATTTTTCTTTGGCAAACCATCTTGCTACGGGAAGAATATCTACATTGGCTTCTTAAGAAACCCTAGGAGCCTTTTTGTTGAAAATCATCTGATGCATGGGTAATATGACTCTGTAGCACATTTTATAGAAGTGTAAGTGGAACTCGGAATCCCAGAGTTCTCTATGGTAGATATGAATCGGGATTGGGTTTTTGGTAGTCCATTTCCAACCCATGGTTGGAAAATTAGAAGTGAAGCAGATAGCATCCATAACATAAGCAGACATATAAAGCGAAGGTATCTGTCTGAGCGAAACACTTCTCTTATTACTATATTTAGTGATATGTTTGGCTAGGTAATTGGATAAAATGTCTGCCCAATTTAAGATAGATGAATTGATGATTGCGTTAATTAGGGGAACCCAATCTCTTGAAAATATAGTACTATCAGGCTTGGTTAGTATTTTACACAACATACCAATGGCATAACAATAAGGATTAGGAATTTGTGCAATTGGGTACGTACTAGACTTACTTTGCTTCAATTTCCTTTCATTGTCCTTCCATTAATGGATGACTTTGATAAGATCTGGATGTTTTTCTTCGAAATTCTGCACATACTTGTTGTCGTATTTTTGCTGCGGGGTTGGTAGATGATACATTGCTACTAAATCCTCTACTTTAAAAGAACCCATAATATCTCCTTTGGAATTCTTGAAAATTCTATCTTCAATGTTTAAGTGATCAATTGCCCACATAACCATGTCTGTATAACAAAGAATATTTGGTCTCACTGCTATCCTGTGAATGTGTGAGCATGCAACATCAAAAAGGGTTGCATTAGAGGTAGAATCAGTGCCTGTAGCAGAAACTTTGTCTATCACCCTTGGTCCTTCATCTTCCAAGAGTTTGTACATTGCCTCCCATGATGAACTACCACAATATTTGTTGCAAACATTGTCTGAAAATAATGAATACATATTTGTGTCTTCTGTGGACGATGTTTGAGAAACTTCTTTTCCATTTTTTCTCATTTTGAACTGCTTCAACCCGATAATTGATTTCCTGAAAGCGAAGTGAATTTAACATATAAGGAGTATCATAAGGGTAAATCAATCATTTACTTCAGAGGCACGCGAGAAGATTTCAATCTATCAATCATCTTTCATAATTCCTATTTTAATATTTCACATGGCTTCTCACGTAAGGTCCATCAATAATTTTAAAGACGTTAAGATCTTAAATTTCATTAGATATGACACAAGCCGTTTTCACACGCTGAGTTCATTAAATACGTAAATCGCAATCATTCCTTATAATATTTCGTGATGCTTGACCCTTAAAATCTGCGAAATGCGATCTGTGAAAATCACAGATTGCAACTTTTATAAGATAGCGTTTGGTATATATATTATAAGTTTTGCGTGATGCGAATTGCGAAACACTTAAAGTCGATGCGAGCACGAAAGCTTTTATATTTCCTAGTTTATTTGCTTGTCGGGTCCGCGGGTATCGCAGCATATACCGTTTGTGTCTTAAAGCTTTATTGATTAAATAAAGTGTGATGCGAAAAGGAAGAATAAAATGACAATTTTGATGATTTTACAAGGTTTTTAATTATTTTTAATTATTTCCTCAAAAGGGCTTTAAAGCGCATTTCACAATTCGCACATTTTACATTTTATAATTCTTTTCGAAATAAGATACGTAATATGCGATGCGCTTTAAGGGAAAAAAAGAAAAATTTATTTTCTAAGTTTTTATTTTTTAGGAATTTGTTAAAAGAATTCCCTATTTAATTGTAAAGGGTCCCTATTTATAAAAATAAATGCGGGGTTGTTGTATAGCACAACATTTACGTGCCACACTATTTAGGGTGAGAATGTTAATAACATTTTCTTCTAGTTCTTCAATCATGTCCTTCATTTTAAGACCTTCTAAAGTATCAACATCCCCTTGTTGGGATGTTTGGTTCGTATCTTGGCTTTGTTTTTCTAATATCTGTAATCTAATCTCCATTGTCCCCATTTTATTCTCAATAATTTTATTTTATTATCTATTTATTTTTGGGTCTTGTTTTCAAGAGATGTAAAAAAATTTAACAGCATGGCTTCTAACACAGTTTGTAGCTTAACTTCTCTTTCTTCTTTGTGTTTCTCTAAGGACTCTATATACTCATAAAGGATCACTAGAGTGACTGTGCAGGTCTACCTTTGACAATATTTGGTACATACGGTGAATTATTCATACTTGTGAACAAATAGATGAGTTAGAAAAAAAAGATAAGGAATGTGTGCACCTGATATAGCCGACGGAGAAATGACTCGAAAGATGTGAAGAATTTGTGTCGAATTCACTTGCAATATTGATTTGGATATCGCTCGCAAAGAAACCATAGAGATATAAATGCCACAACCCAGAGAGAACCAAGGTTCACCGTCCAATCCCACTTAAAAATTTGCCTACCGCGGTGTTGAGGCCGACGAGGTGTTTACACCATAGAGATAGATGTGAGACCACAAATGTTTATATGTGAGACTATCAAGGTCATCGATATCACCCACAGGGATGTGGTTATATATGTAGGAATTCGCGGTGTTTATATTTGAGGATGACAAGGTGTTTTCACCACAGAGATAGATGCGAGACCGCAAATATTTATATGTGAGACCGCAAATTTTTAAAAATAATTTTATTTATTTATTTATTAAAACTTAATATATATATTTTTAAATTAAATTTTTAATTTTAAAATTGAATTGAAAATTTTAAATTTACTCAATTATATATATATATATATATATATATATATATATATATAATTTTTTTTTTTTGAATTTAATTTTCATATTAAAATTTTGAAATTTATTTGTTTAAATATATATTTTTTAATATTTTTAGTTTATTTATTTATTTATTTTTGTTTTTAGTCCATTTATTTTTAATTTTTTTAAATTTTAATTTTAATAATGTTATATATATATATATATATATATATATATATATATATATATATATATATATATATATAATTTTTTTTTTTTGAATTTAATTTATTAAAATTTGAAATTTATTTGTTTAAATATATATTTTAATATTTTTAGTTTATTTATTTATTTATTTTTGTTTTTTAAATCATTTTATTTTAATTTTTTTAAATTTTAATTTTAATAATGTTATATATATATATATATATATATATATATATATATATATATATATATATATATATATATATATATATATATATATATATATATATATATATTTTATTTATTTATTTATTTTTATTTTCTTTTAATTTTTATTTTTAATTTACTTTTTAACATTTTTAATTTTTAATTTTTAAAATTTAAATTATTATTTTAGTTTAAATTTCTAAATTTTAATTATTTTTTAATTTTAATTATTTCAAAATTTTCTATTTTTGTTATTTTAGTTTATCATTCAATTTTTTTGAAAAAAAAAACATTATTTAAAGAAAGAAATAAAAATTAACCAAAAAAGAACATTAAAACATTTTTTTTATAACTTAAAAAAAAAATGTTTTAATGTTATTTTTTGGTTAATTTTTATTTCTTTCTTTTAATAATGTTTTTTTTTGCAAAAAAATTGACGATGTTATTCCAACATGAACACTTTTTTTTTTTTTGCACAAAAATATTTTCCTTTTACTGCCATTTTTTATTAATGTTCAAAAGGTGAATTGGAAATTCTTGAAGCCTTTATCACCTCTGAGCTAGGTTTGGCTGACTTTGCCCCTGCTCTGACATTTTGAGCTCCCTACATCACCCTTCGGCCTCTGCCACTGCTAGCCTTGCATGGGCTCCCCTGAGGTCCCTCGTCAGAGCCAGATGGTGGTCTGTCTGCCCCCTTGTTTAGGGATCTGGTTGCTGGTAAATCTCTTAAGAACGACACCTCATTCTTTACTCACCTTACTAATTGGTTAGCTTTCACCCACCCTAATATCACTGTTGTGACCTTTGACAGGCAGCAAAACAAAGGCAAAGATGTTGTGGACCTCTCAGTGAACCATGCTGCAAACACTCCAGCCAGTAGCACTATGATTATAGCAGAGGATGCTACCAATGAGGAAGCTAGTGTGGCAGGGGCATCAAAGAAAAGAAGTGCATGCCACCCAAAAGCTAAGAGGACACCAGAAGTAATCATCCAAGATTCGGATATCGCGGTTTACAAATAATATATGTAGGAGCATGCTATGATATACAAATTCATGGGAATATGACCAACAGAAAGAGCCCTGAAGGGTTGGATCCATGCAAAATGGAAACCAAAGGGAGAAAACAACTTGCAACTCGGATCCAAAGGTTTCTTTACTTTAGTTTTTGGTCTCTTGGAAGACCAAGACAAAATATTGATTGTAGTTTTCAGATCCAACTAACACCACCTGTAAGAGTAAATACATATCCAAAGGTGGATCTCTTATTTTTCAAGTCACCTACAAACTATGAGTCAACATAACCACTGATGGATCACTACTTCCATTATAGGTGTTACTATAATTTCTTGTGCCCCTAAGTTAAGAAAGCACCCATTTCACTACTTCCAAATTCTCTTTACCTGGATTTTCCATGTATCTAATAACAACACCAACCAAATGTGAAATATCAGGCCTTGTACTAACCATGAAATACATTAAGCACCCTACTACATTAACGTATGGTACACGAGACATATACTCCTCTTATTCATCATTTTAGGATACAAACTCGAAGAAAGCTTGAAATTAGAAGATAAATGGATTTGTACAAGTTTCACATTATTGATACTGAATCTTAGAAGTATTTAATCCACATACTTCTCTTATGATAACCACAACTTATTATTTTTCTTGTTTCCATGTATTTCTATGCCCAATATTTGTTTTGTTACTCCAAGATCCTTCATTTCAAAGGTCCTAGCAAACTGAGCATTTAACCCTATTGATCTCAGCCATGTTTTTTCTTGCTACAAGTATATTTTCAAGATATAATACCAGAATAATGAATATTCGAATTTCCTACTTTTTAAAGTAAAAAACATGATCATACTTAGTTCTAGTAAAATTGCGGCTCATCATTAAAGAACCAAACTTCTTGTACCATTTCTTGAGAGACTACTTTATTCCATACTATGAGTTCTTGAGATTGCAAATGAGCCTCTTCTTGTGATTTTGAACAAAACCTTCTAGTTGTTCCATATATATATATATATATATCCTCATCCAAATCTCCATGTAAGAATGTTTTTTTAACATCTAGTTGCTCTAACTCCAGATCAAGTAATGCAACTAATTCTAACACAACTTGAATTGAAATAGGCTTCACAATTTCTTAATAAATCTCATGGAGATCAACACCTTCCTTACAAGAATATCATTCTGATGCAACTACTCTTTCTTTTTAGTTGTGAATAGAATCATCAACACCTTTCTTTAGTTTGTAAACCCACTTGCAATCAACAACCTTCTTGTCCTTAGGAAGTTAAATCAGATCCAAAGTCTTATTTCTTTGTAAGGAATCCATTTCTTCTTTCATTTCTACTTTCTATTTATCAATATTAGATACTTACATTACTTCTTGATAACAACTAGGTTTTCCGTCATTAGAAATTAAAGAGATAGATGTAGAAAAATCATCATACTTTTTAGCAAAAGATATGATTGATGTAGATCTTTGTAGAAATTGTTACATTATTTCCTCAGTTTTCTCATAAATTTTTGTATCCTCATATGCTTATGTAGGAGTTTATTCATGAACATCTTCATGATCCTCCTCCTTTGAAGATGATTGAATTTCCAACTAAACTTGTTGAGAGTGGTACTTTTGCATGTTTCATTTCACCATCTACATATGATTTTGTGACTCAAGATTCATCAAAATATTATATCTCTATTAATGATGACTTTGTTGGCAGAAGGATCCCGAAATCTATATCCCTTAACTCCATCACCATATCCAGAAAATATTAGTATCTTTTATTTTGGATCTAACTGAGAATGTTGATTCTTTGGAATAAGAGCATAGGCATCAAAACCAAAAAAATTTAGAACTGAATAACCACAAGGTTGACATTTCCATACATTTTATGAAATATTATAGTTAAATGTAGTTGATGATGACCAATTTACTAGATAGCACGCTGTAAGAACTACTTATGCTCACAATTCCTACTATAACTTGGCATTACTAAGCATACTCATTCCTCTCTCTAGAAGAATCATAATCATGCATCAAAAAACATGATTTTTCTAAGGAGTATATATTGTGGATTTATGTATCTCGATCTCAACTTCCTTGCAATAATTTTTTAATTCCATTGAACTAAACATGGTTCCAATGTTAGTTCTCAAAAATTTAATTGACCTACAAGTTCTCTTTTCAATGAAATATCTATGCTACTTAAATACATCAAATACATATTTTCTTTTCAGTAAATAGATCGAAGCATTTATAGAGTAATCATCTATAGATGTTACAAACTATGAAGATCCTCCAAAAGAGACTTTAGGGGATGATGCCTAAAGATATGAATGGATGTAATCAAAGATACCTTTGGCTAACATCTTTTCCTATTTTAAACCTCTCTATATATTGTTTTCCATAAATACAATGCTTGCATAAATTTAAATTTAGATCGTTCAATCTTGGAAGTAACTTAAAATCAACCGGTACCTTGATCCCTTTCTTGCTCATATGACCCATGCCTTGATGCCATAAAAAAGTAGATTCACTTACACCTTCAAACACTATTTTTGCATGATATATTTCTCTCATTAGCCTTCCCAAACCAATTAGCCTTCATGACTACCAAGATGTCTTTTGACACCTTCACAACCCCATCTTGAAATGTACATTTACAACATGCAAAATCTAGCACTCCCAGACACATTAAGTTATTTCTAAGCTTAGGCACATGCCTCATCATTGCTAGTGTTCTAACAAAACCATCATACGTTTTAATCTTGATACCACCAATCCCAATTTTGGATGTAACATTTACCCATGAAAGTCATGCCATCATCAATAGATTGGTATGTAGAGAACCAATTCCTATGAAGACACATATGATGGGAAGTACAAGAATCTAACAACCAAGTTTGATGAAGTTGAGAAACAATTGAAGTGGAAAATACCTTGCCAACAATACCTACACTTATTTCAGCTGAATTAACTTCATTTGTAGAGTCCTTTTTGGCAGATTTTTCCTTTCTTTTCCAACAATCCTTGTTAATATTCCCTCATTTGTTTCGGTATTGACACTTTAAATTACTTTTCTTTCCTCTTGAATTTGATCTTGATATGTCTTTTCAATTTTGTACTTTTTCTTTTGGTTGACCTTTGACAACATTTACTTCTGACATCGAGGTTTCAAGGATAGATTTATGTCAAGTTTCCTCGAACAACAATGTTCCCTAAATAACATCAAAATAAATGGTATTGGTAGAATTAAAACTGATATAATTTACAAAATGATGCCAAGGCTTAGGTAGAGAAAAAGAAGTGTAATTTCCTTGTCTTCCCCTACGAGTTTTACATCTATACTAGTCAACTGAAATAAAAGAGTATTGAAAGAATTCAAGTGATCAAAGATCTTTGTACCTTATTTCATCCACAAAGAGTATAATTGTTGCCTCTTTGTCATATAAGGCTTTCTAACTTTGTCCATAAGCCTGATGTTGTTTTATCTCCAACGATGTTCAACAACATATCATCTTCCAAGCACCAATGAATAGCACTGAGGGCCCTTGCATCCATGAACTCCCAATATTCTCCATTCATGTTTTACCATTTCTTTTCCTTGCCTAACAATGTCTTTGTCACGCGTTGGCCCATGAGCATATTCGGCATCTGAACCTTCCATAACTCAAAGATATTACTGCCACTCAACCTTTCAATTTCAAACTTCTCACTTTGCATCTTCCCCATTAACACAAACTATTCCTAAAATCTTTGATACCACTTGTTGAGTTGAGTGGTGAAAGCATAACCTGCAATTAAATTTAATTGTAGAAAATAATAGTAAAACAAAAAAATTGACACAGTGTTTTTTAAGGTATTCTCCTTGTAAGGGAAACATCCATGGAGCAATGATAATCAATATTCTTATTATTAAAGGGATATTTACAACATCCAATAGAGAGACATACACTATCCAACCATTCTACCCACCCTCATTTTGTTTGTGTTTCTACCTCTACAGTTTTACATGTGTTTCCTCCCAGGAACTCCTAGTTACTAGGTGCAAGCCCCGTAAGTGATGATTCATGCTATGTGATTCATTTCACTAGTTTCAATCCCACTTCTTCACCCTTTTGAACATCACCCGATGCAATGAGTGCTAAGTGGAATATTCAAAAATCACGAGAAATTAGTGAGTTACGACTAGCTCTCATGGAAATAGTCATACATGAGTAAATTACTTAACACATTTGAATCCCAAAAAATTATATGTTACATAAGAAACTATTTACATAATTAAAACATAAAGTGTTTTAGTAGATAACATGAAATGGGAATAAAAAATGATAATATGTAAGTTGATTAATACAACTCCAAGGAGCATGGGAACAAATGATCAATTCGACCGATTTTGAGAAAACTATTTTACTTGTCCTACAAAAACCTTTCTCGTGATCCCTTTACCGTGATCGTTCGTTGATTTTGGTGATATATTATTACTTGACCTTTTCATGAATTAATGATTTGGTTTTCTATGTGAAAGGAACCTTTCCACGGATCTCTGTTCTCTAATCCTTCGTTGATTTTGGTGAAAATTTTGTCAGCTGACCTCTTCATGAATTAATGGTTTGCTTTTCTATGTGAAAGATCGTGGTAAGATTCATATAAGTTAGATTCCACGAATAGGTGTAAGAAGCACCATCGAAAGTACACCAAATGCTTGAAAATGGTTCCATAGATGGCCGTAAACATGTACCAAGATAAAGAAAATCAATAGGTTTCATTACAAAATTATGTATTGAACACGTGGAGGGACGTGTACCTCCTATTCCTTAATTAGTATTTATTTCTATGGTTTTTTGGCAGGGACATCCTCCATGCAATGCCCATTGTTAAAAGGTGTTCTCTCGACAATGTTGCTAACATATTTTCGGGAGACGTACGCTATTTTTGGTTAGAACATTGAGGTTTATAGAGATATTTCTTTCCTGATGAAGTGGTATTTGTCCACGTGATTGGCTGCTAAAATATAAAGTAAAGCCGCCGAAAATGAATTAAGAAACCCCTCTATTCCTTTGTTTTCGTTCAGATTGTGCTGAGAGAGTCACCTGCCCTCTAACTTTGACGATAATGACATAATTCACTCCTTTATTAGGATTTCAGTGCAATTAGCTCTCCGGTTTGGCTCATCAATATTTAGTTTCTCATATCGATCAAATTAACCTCGATTAGTGAGAAATAAAATGCCGTTATTTCAATGGTTTTATCTTAACTAAGTGCATATCTCGTTAAATTAATGATTTTCAAGTGGATCCATATGATTTAATAGGGAAACCTGATAACCAAGTTACTTTTTCAATTTTCTTTTAAGTTAGATTATGTGTCATTAACTAACATATACTGTTATTGTAAAAAAGGTATCCAATATAATATGATAATTTGCAAAACCATAAAAAATTTCCGATTTGATATGCTAGTCTACAGTGCACAATAAACAAATAGCCAAAAAGCATAATAAACAAATTTTCAAATGCAGGGAAAGGTATTATGACCAGTAATCCCAACAATTCAACCTAGCGACATCCTTTTTTATGGTAAAATTAGTTTATGAAGCTCGGCCAATCTTGTATGACTTGACATATTTGTGAGGAAATTTAGTAATATTTAACAACACTCTTAACTATCATAAGGGCATCTAAACGCATAGTCGACAATTATGAAATTTGAAACTGGAAGTTGGCTTTTTCTTGTAGGTGTTGAAGACCTACAAGCAAGAAGAAACACATGCCATATGGGCAGCTGCCCTTTCTGCGCGGGTTGTCTGCCATGAACTGGTGGTTTCGGGGATCGTCAAACAACTATAAAGGAGAAGCTTTTGGGATGCTGTGAAAGAAACAGATCGGAAGCTGTTGTGTGCATGGAACAGAAGACTTGATATTAAAGTATAAGAAGGATCCGGGTCCAGACAAAAGTACAAGTGAATCTAAAAATACATGAACAGAAAAAAGTGAACGACATATAATCATTTCTATAATCATTATTTTCATTAGTGTTTTCGGAATGTAGTATAATGTAAAGGCGGACAGCCCGATTCTCAAGCACTAAAATGGTTTCACTTCCGACAAAAGAGGCGAATGTTAATTCCTCCTAGACTATTCGAAATATCGACTAATTGGTTACAATTTCATTGTTAACAATTTTGTTAAAGACACAAAGGAATAATGTTTTCCCTCAGTACATGGCGTTCACATAAAGTCGAGGAAATTACTTTAATCAACACAACATATTTACGAAAGTTTATATACAGTTGCAGAATTCACTTAATCCATACCATATAGGTGCAGAAATAAATTCAAGTGAATCTTTATTTCAACACATAGTGGTGGAGATCAAAATCACAACTATGGAGAGCTAATCAACTAATTAAATTCAAATGAATCTTTATTTGAATACATAGTGGCGGAGATCAAAATCAAAACTATGGAGAGGAGCAAATATAATCAACTAATTTTACTCACGATGAAGAAGAGTAAAATAGAGTGTTGCTGTATATCGTGACTAACCAAAATTTATATTAAATCTTCAAAAAATGAAATACATTCACATATGGATGCTGCCACTCCTACACAAGTAAAACAAGGCTTTTTACTTGGATTTACATTCACCAGGGTTGCGGAGTAAGAAACAGTAAAACTATTTTCATGCACCCACCCAAATTCGTTCTAAGATTTTCTCCAGTTGTCTTTTTAGACTTACATCCGCCACATTAAATTCTTATTTGACTTTAATTATTTAATCTGTTGTGGAATGGGAAATTTACTCTTCTCATTAGTTGTCCTTCTCTGCACACGCAATCCGCAACTAGCAAAACATTTACTGAGGTATGGCTATTTCCAGTTCATTTACTGCGGTGGTCGAGATTAATTTTCCAACACTCCCCCTTAATCGCAATTGCCACCATTGACCATTCCGAGACAATCTCTGAGATAAACAAAATTTTCACGTGTGAATGGATTTGTGAAGATGTCTGTAAATTGTTCCTCTTACCTGCAATGCTGCAACACAGTTTCACTATTGTTAACTAATTCTCTTATGAAATGATATTTGACATTAATATGCTTTGTCTTTTTGTAAAAGACGAAATTCTTTGATAGTGCAATTGCTGAACTGTTATCACAGAAAATAGTGGTTGCTCCATCTTGTTTATGACATAAATCCCGCAACATCCTTCTCATCCAAACTACTTGACACGTTGTTGCTATTGTAGCAACATAATCAACTTCTACTATTGACAATGATATTATCGGCTGCTTCTTGGAAGCCCATGAAATGGACCCGAACTCAAATGAAAAACATATCCTAATTTGCTCTTTCTGTCATCAACACTTCCTACCCAATCACTGTGAGTGTAACCAACCATCCTAAAATCATCAATTTCGGGGTAAAAAATGTCATACTCCTTTGTCCCATTGACATAATTTAAAATTCTTTTTGTTGCTTACCAATGTGTCTCCTTGGGTGTCTCCATGAACCTCGACACCAAACTCACTGCATACATTATATCAGGCCTAGTTGCGGTCAAATACATTAAGCTGCCCACCATGCTCTTGTATAATGTCAGATTAACATTGTTGCTACAATATTCCTTGCTCAACTTCAACCCCATGACAGTTGGAGTTGGTGATGGCTTTTTGTTCTGCATATTAATCCTCTCCAAAATTTCTGCTACGTATTTTGCTTGGGAAATAAAAATTCCCTTTTCATTTTTCCTTACTTCTATGCCCAAGAAGTATCTCAATAAACCCAAATCAATCATTTCAAATTCACTCTTCATGACTGTTTTAAAATCAACAATGAGAGAAACTTCATTGCATGTAAAGATTAAATCATCTACGTATAAAACAACAATAAGAATCTTACCATGATTTACTTCGATATAGAGTGTGGGTTCACCATCACATTTTTTTAACCCACTATCCATTAAGAAAGCATCTATTCTGTTGTACCATGATCTTGGTGTTTGTTTCAGCCCATAAAGAGCTTCCTTCAACTTGCATACTTTGTGCTCTTCGCCTTCAATCTTAAGTCAAGAAGTTGCGCAACATACACCTCCTCTTTTAGCACTCCATTCAAGAACACTGACTTTATGTCCATCTCATAGACTTTCCATTTATGTTGCACTGCAATTGACAACACTGTATACATTGTCTCCATCCTCGCGACTAGCGCAAATGTTTCCGCAAAGTCTCTTCCATGTTCTTGCTTGTAACCTTTGATAATGAGCCTTACTTTATGCCTTTCAATATTGCCTTCAACATTGCTCTTGGTCTTATAGACCCATTTTACTCCAATGAATTATTTGCCTTGTGGGAGGTCCACTAACTCTGATTTGTCATTTTTTTCAATTGCTTTTATCTCTTCATTCATTTCCGCAACCCATTTCTCTTCCTTGACTGCATCTTCAAAATGGATTGGGTCATCTACATGAAAAAATAATGAAAATAATGAATTTAGACTAGCACTACTATTAGCTTCATCTTGTTGATATATTTCACTTATATTTCTAAATTTTGGTCTTATTGGTGTGCTTGGAGTTTGACTTGAACTCGAGGGAGTTTCTGATCCCTGTGGTGTGCTTGGAGAAGCACATCCTTGATTTCTCAAGGCTGTTATGTTTCCAACTTGCAGTGTGCTCTGCTGTGCTTGTGTAGGTGGAGCAGGAACCATTGTGGAGGAATTATTTTATGTTGTGCATTCCTTTGCTCTTCGTGAGACACACGTGTTCACATTCATTGTTTTCTCTAAGCTTCCATCCCAAGCTTCTTCTTCAATAAACTGCACAACTCTGTTCATTATAAATTTCTTGGTAGATGGATTATAGAGTTTGTATGCCTTGGACTCATCACTCTATCCAACAAATATACACTTCTCCCCCTTGCTGTTTAACTTCTTTCTTAGTTGATCTGGGACATGTGCATAAACCATGCATCCAAATACTTTCATGTGAGTGAAAAAATGCTTTGTTCCACTCCATGTTTCTTCTGGAACTCTGTTCATAACAATGTTGGTTGGGCATCTATTCAAAATATACGCTGCACAATTGATAGCTTCAGCCCAATACTCATTTAGCAAATGTTTTGCCTTCAACATAATTTTGATCGTGTCCATGATAAGACTAGTATTCCTTTCTGCAACACCGTTTTGCTGTGGTGTGTATCTTATGGTAAACTACTTGTGTATGCCATTTTCCCTACAGAAACGTAGGAAATATTTGGAGATATATTCTTCACCTTTGACAGTTCTCAACACTTTGATGTAGTGCTCACTCTGCTTCTCAATATGAGCTTTGAAGTGACAAAACTATTCAAACACTTCACTTTTTTATTTTATAAAATAGACCCATGTCTTCCTTTTGTAGTCATCTATGAATGTCAAAACATAATGGCTACCCGCTAAAGATGGCATTTGCATTGGTCCACACAAGTCTGAGTGGAAAATATCTAAGGGTGCCTTTTCCCTTATACTCTTCCCTGTTGGGCATGCTTCTCTATGTTGTTTGCCCAAGATGAATCCTTCACATAGGTTGTTAAGTTTCTCAATGAGTGGTAGTCCTTTTACCATCCCTTTTTTATACAAGAGTTTCAAACCTCCAAAATTGAAATGT
Organism: Pinus albicaulis; assembly: GCA_034641835.2. NCBI lineage: Eukaryota > Viridiplantae > Streptophyta > Pinopsida > Pinales > Pinaceae > Pinus > Pinus albicaulis. The sequence goes on along the minus strand of CM076580.1, from coordinate 19,472,059 downwards.
CCAAATCTCAAGTGCCATAAGTAGTTTTCATCTTTCACTTATTTTTGAAAGACCTCTTGTGTGGATGCTACTACCACACCTCCTTCCTTCAAGTCTGTTGTGAGCTTGAGAGGAAAGATCCTATTCTTTTTCATGTGCACTTCTACAATGACCCTTTTACTTGGAGGTATGTCCATGATAGTACACACATCATTCTTAAAAAACACATTGTAGCCCTTGTTCACGAGTGTCCAATGCGTCGAAGGTTACATTTCAGGAAAGATACATAATATACATCTAGCCCAAATTTATTTTCTCCCTTCCTTGTCAATATTGACACTCTTCATTTTCCCATGACAGTGACTTTTCTATCAGTCTCTGTTGTCACTTCAGAATTCACATTCTCATCAAGATTGGTAAATATTGCTATGTTTCCAATGATGTGGTTACTACAACCTGAGTCTAAAAACCATACATCATCTTCTTTTTCTTGTGGTACATTACATACTAAAATAAAATTACTCTGGCTCTTCTTTTATTTTGCAAAATTTGCATTTTTCCTATTATTCATGTCATTTTGTTTCTTTCTACATTCATTGGCATACTTCCCATAATTTTTACAATAATGACATTGGACTTGGGATTTGTCATACCTTTGTCCATGTTATTGACTATGGCTTGAGCCTTCGCTTTGATTCTGGTTGCTGCCCCTTCCACTTGTGCTGGTAGGGTTGCTTCTTCCACCTTTGTGTGGGATTCTTCCTCTTCCTCCTTTATTTTGATCTTCCTCGACCTCTACCTTGACCAAAAGACATCTGCATCTTGAATGCATGCTCCAATCAGGAGTTCACCGTTCGGTTCAGTCCATGTTCATGAGACATCAGGGATGCACAAAGCTCATCCACTGAAAATTGTGAGAGATCCTTTGTCTCTTCTATTGCCACTACTATGGAAACAAATCTTGAGGGTAGAATTCTTAAGATTTTCTCCACTATTTTTCTTTCCTCAAGTGTGTCTCCATGAGGTCCTATCTGGGTAACCAAGCTAATCACATGTATGAAGAATGAGTCCATGTTATTAGACTCTTTCATACAGAGAGTTTCAAAATCTCTCCTCAGCATTTGTAGCTTTGTTGCCTTTACTATTTCCATGTCTTGATAGGCTATCTTGAGAATATCTCACACCTCCTTAGACATTTTTGCTGCTGCAATTCTTGGGAATATACTCTCATGCACTGCTTGGAAGAGATAGAATAAGGATTTGGAGTCCTTCTTCTTATTATCTCTTAATAAGTCTCTTTCTACTACTGTCAAAGTAGCCAATGCTATTGCATCTGCTGGTTCATGGAAACCTTGTTCCACCAGATCTCAAATGTCTTGTGAAGCAAACAAGGCTCTCATTGTAATGACCCAATAGTCGTAATTTTTTCCATTAAACTATGGTATTTGTGGATTAGTCAAGCTTGTCCTTGTTGCTGCCATTTTCACTGTATAAACAATTTTCTCATAGTGTAAAACTTTTCTCATTGTGTGAAAACTTTCTTACTACTAGAGAATACGTTCCACAAAAATTTCAGAACTCCTCTTAACTCCTCAATAAAAACACTATCTTTTACTGAGACTTTTTCAAACCCGCTCCATTACCATGTGAAGAAATTTAAAGACACATGGGAATAATGTTTTTGCCTCAACACACAAAGTTCACACAAGTTGCAAAAATTACTTTAATCAACACAACACATTTACGGAAGTTTACACAGAGTTGCGAAACTCACTTAATCCATAGTGGCAGAGATCAAAATCGCAACAATGGAAAGGAGCAAAGATAATCAACTAATTTTACTCACGGTGAAGTAGAGTAAAACACAGTGTTGCGGTAAAAATGATATGTGAAATTTTCACAACTATATGGTAACTAACCGAACTTTATATTAAATCTTCAAAAATGAAATACATTTACACCCACCAAAATTCGCTCCACGATTTTCTCTACTTCTCTTTCGAGACTTACATCTGCCACATTATAGGACAACCTCTTTATCTCACTTGCTCAATCTCACTAAATTACACACACACACACACACACACACACACACACACACAGATATATATATATAAGGCATTTAATTCATGACAGACACAATTTAATACATAGTATGGGCAGATATCATTTTTTGAACATTATAGAAGAACTAAAAAAAACTTGCGGATTAAATATTTTCCCATGCACATTTACTAACCATTCATTAAATTCCTATTTTACTTTAATAATTTAATATGTTACGAAATGGGTAATGTACTCTGCTCAGTACTTGTCCTTCTCTGCACATGCAATCCACAACATGGAAAACATTTACTGAGATATAGCTACTTCCAGTTCATTTACTGTGGTGGTTGAGATTAATTTTCCAACAAATTTTCTTTTAGCAAGAACATTTCAGAGAAAGAAGTCAATAGGCCAGAAATTTTCAAGTAAAAGAAAGTAAAGGCAGGAGAATCATTTGGGATTGTAACTAAATACATGAATGTGACAATACAAGAAAGAAATCCCCGCCCTTTTTTTTTAGATTCTGTTAAAAAAATCTAATGGAATTTGTGGTGTGCAAGGAACATAAGTCTTGATATTAAAGTACAAAAGGATCCTGATCCACAAGAAAGTACAAGAGAATCTAAAAATACATGAACAGAGAAAATTGAATGACATATTTTTATTTTTATGAAGTACAGTTAAAGAATAATAACTATTTTCAATAGTGTTTTCGGAATATAATATGATGTAAAGATGACCAGCGCGATTCTCAACCACTAACATCGTTTCAATTTCGAAAAAAGAGTCTAATGTTAATTACTCATAGAATATTCAAACTATTGACTAATTGGTTACATTTCCTTGTTAGGTCAGAGAAAGAACTCAATAGGAAAGCACTTCTCATGTCCACGGAAGAAAATCCTAGGTAATCACTGGGATCATAACTAAATGCATGAATTTGGCATATAAGAATCCATTTGCAATACTTGTTGACATATTTTGAGCATGTCATCCCCAAGGGTGGGTTATATTACATTATGATGTTCATAAGTGTTATTCTAATTGTAGTGTTATAGTTGAAATCTATTAAATAATTCCACTGTGCATGAAAGGAATCTATTTTTCATTGACTGGAACTTAGAGCTAACAGATAAATAGGATATCAAGTTCTAAACATTTCACCACTAGAATTCTGTAAGATTTTTGAGATACAAAGATCTAGATCTGCAAAACAATGAACAAGCTTTCAAGAGAAGGAAGGAAGTGAGCAAGAATTGAGAAAAGAATGAAATTAATTCTCCAATATTAGTTTTTGGAATAAATACATAAAAGCAACTAAGTTAAGCTTAGTTGTACATGCAATAACTATAGATAGTTAAAGCTAACTAAAGCTAAGTGTGCTTTATCTCATTTTAATGTGTACATGTGCCACATGCAAGCAGTGAGTTAACTTAACTAAGCAAGTGCACATCACATGCAAACAGTAAGTTAACTAAAGCTAATCTAGGTGCATGTACACCAACACAAATAGTCTAAGTGAATGTACACCAACACCCCCCCTTAAGCATAACTTAGGTGAGTGTGATGCAAAATGAATGAGTCCTGGCAACACGACCATTTCAGTTACCCATATACAATGCATTAAAATGAGGAAAGAGGGAAAACCCAGTGGGAAGAAAACCCCCCCTCAAAATATAATGCAAAAGTAGAGAAATGACAATTGTTAGGCAGTGGTGTCCTTCACCCCCAGACGATCTTGCAGGAATCAGAACTTCTGCTTAGTGAAAGTCTTGGTGAAGATATCAGCAGTTTGCTCGGAACTAGGAAAATACTAAAGATCGATTATCCCATCATGAATGAGTTCTCTAATGAAGTGCATGTGGATCTCGATGTGTTTGGTCTGCTGCCGTTGCACTGGATCTCTGCAAGACTTTAGCGTACTTTGATTATCGCACCAGATGACAGTTGGATGATGGACACTGATCCCAAGCTCAGATAGGAAATTTTGTAGCCAGATTCCCTGAATAGTGGCATTGACTGCTCCTCTATACTCGGCCTCTGTTGATGATAAGGCAATGGCAACTTGCTTCTTTCTTGACCAACAAATTGGGCCAGATCCCAAACTAAGTACATAACCAGAGGTGGACTTTCGATCAATGGTGTTGCCAGCATAGTCTGAATCTTTGAACCCAATGAGATTCAAAGAACAATTGGCTGCATAATGAATCCCATAGGTGATTGTCCCCTGGAAATATTGAAGGATGCGCTTTGCAGCATTCCAGTGTAAGTCATGTGGCTCTTGCATGTATCTGGAAACTGCTCCAACAGCATAGGAGAGATCAGGACGGGAGTGAGTGAGATAAAGAAGACTTCCCACAAGTTGGCGGTACAATGTGCAATCAACCAATGGTGTGTGTTTTCCATTCTCAAGCTTTATCCATGATAAGAAAGGTGTGGCTGCTGGCTTGTAATCACTCATGTGAAATCATGCCAAAAAATCTCTAGGATATTTTGGTTGAGAAATGGTAATCCTAGAATCACTCTGATGGATCTCTAGTCCAAGGAAGAAATTTAGCAAGCCTATGTCTGTCATGGAAAACCGCTTATGCAATGCAGTTTTAATGTTAGTAATGACAGAAGCTGAACTACCTGTTATCAAAAGATCATCTACGTAGAGTACTATGATCAACAAGGAGTCAATTTTCTTCAAAAAATAAACATTGGAATTGGATTTGCAGCATACAAAATTTTGAGATAACAAATAAGAATCCATCTTTGCATACCATGCTCTAGGTGCCCGCTTGAGGCCATATAGAGACTTATATAGTTTGCATACCAGAGATGAATTGTGCATGTATCCTAGTGGCTGCTCCATGTAGATTTCCTCCTCGAGATCACCATGAAGAAAGGCATTCTTCACATCCATATAATGCACCTCCCATCCTCTTGCTGCTGTAATGGAGAGAGCTAGCCAAATGGAATCCATTTTTGCCACTAGAGAAAAAGTCTCATCATGGTCAACACCATGTACTTGTTGAAAACCTTTTGCTTCCAATCATACCTTATATCGACTAACTTGACCATTTGATGCTTTCTTGGTCTGGCAAACCCACTTGCACCTCACAAGTTTTTGATTGGAAGGTAGCGGAACCAAATCCCAAGTCTGGTTCTCAATGAGAGAGTTATATTCCTCATCCATTGCGGCTTCCCATTCAGGATGCCCATTTTCTTCTGCATAAGTTTTTGGATCAGATCCATTCATCATATAAGCATGCATGGGCATGGATGGCTCCATAGCTAAGAGTGCTTGCGGATCTTCCTCAAACAGAGGGACAGAGGCAGGATTATCAAGGATATCACTCATGCTGCGCCATTTTTGTGTTGAAGGTGGTCGAGAGTCTTCTGAACTACATGTGGAAGTATGATCTCGATGTTCAACAATTGGTTGTCCAACAGGGGTAACAGGAAAAGAATCATCTTCATTAGAATTCTGATCTGAAGTTTCATTTTCATACTCATAAATGAGTGGTGATGGAAACTTGGTAACAAGTTCATCTGCTGGTGCATGAAAAATATCTTCATCAAACTTTACACTCCTTTTAATAAAGAGCTCTTCAGTGTGGATATCAAGCAATATGTACCCTTTGACTTCATCAGAATATCCAACAAACATGCATGCTTTTCTTTGAGGCTCCAAAGCCTTTCTCTTCCCTGTAGGAATGCAGGCCCATGCTCGAGATCCAAAAATGCGGAAATGACTAACTTCGGGTTGCATGCCAGTCCAAGCCTCAAAATGTGTTTTTCTAGTAACATATTTATGAGGAGATCTGTTCTGGATGTATGAGGCACAATTGATAGCTTCAGCCCACAACTTCAATGGAAGAGATCTTGCATGCAACATGCAATTAGCCATCTCTTTCAAATATCGATTTTTCCTTTCAGCCATGCCATTTTTCTATGGAGTGTAAGGAACCGTATGCTGCAACTGTATGCCTGCTTCATTACAAAGATTCGTGATATCTTTGTTGACATGTTCCGTCCCATTATCTGTGCAAAGTATCTTGATGCATTTTCCAGGCTGATTTTCCGCATGCGCTTTGAAAATCTTTAGATGTTGAAAAACTTCAGACTTGAGTTTCAAGAAGTAAACCCAAGTTAATCTCGTGTAATCATCTATAAAGGACAACACATATCTTGCTTTGCTCATTGAAAGCACTGGAAATGTACCCATGAGATCACTATGTACAAGTTCCAAAGGTGAAGAGGCTCTCCATGCATGCCCCTTCTAGAATTTGTCTTGTGGATGCTTTCCAAGAGCACATCCATTACAAACACCATTTGAAAATTCAATGGTCGGAAATCCTTTGACCATCCCTTACTTAGTAAGCTGTTGCATATATCTGAAATTTAAGTGCCCAAATCTCTCGTGCCAAATCCTACTTTCTTCATTTGCATGCATAAGTAGAAAAATAGAATCTAATTGAGGAAAAAAATCAGAAAATGTATACAGACGAGATTGATCACTTACCTTGCCAGATGCAATCTTCAAGTTGGTTTTGCATGTCATAAATGCCCACGGAATTTGGGGTAAATTCCACTCTCCTTCCATTTCCTGTGTGTGTCATCTGATACACTGAGAGAAGATTCACAGAAAGCCTTGGAATATGCAAGACATTTTCAAAACTTCCATCTTCGAATTGCACTCTTCCTTATCCAGTTGCTGCAACTGCAGAATTATCCCCCATGAGAATGGGAGGACCTAAGTATGCATGTAGAGAAGAAAAGGATTCCTTTGAAGAATCCATATGATGTGAAGCTCCTGAATCAATGATCCATTCTTGCAGTGTATAATGAAGAGCAATCAAAGTATGCCCATTACCTCTTGGATCTGGGGCTTCTTCTCGAGACTTCTTCTTGGCATTCTCAGGAATGTGGTCTCGAAGATTGTGTTGCTGGAGTGTCTGTGCCATAAGATCTATAGTCTTCTTCATGCATGCAGATTTAGGATGAAAACCATAGTGGCAATAATTGCACATTGATTTCCCTTTCGTTCATTTCCTTTCCTTTAAGCCAGATGATCCATCAGGGGGTTTGGGATTTCCTCCCTTTCTTGGATCAGGATCCTTTTTCCCTTTTCCTTTCCTTTTTCATGCACAGTAAGTGCATGCGCTTTGGAATTTTTAAGTGTGCCCATTTTGATGAGCTTATCTTGCTCATGCGTTGAAGACTGAATAAAAGAATCCAGTGAGGGCATCTTCCAAGCTGCACCAGTTGCAGATCTGACTGTGTGGAATGTAGAGACGAATACTGCATACTCTGGACCAATTTTTGATAAAATGGAAAGAATCAACTGATTTTCTTGCTTGGATTTGTTGATCCCGCATCCTTTCAGCTGAAGCAACAAGGCTTTATACCTTGTGAAAAAAATCTTGAATGTTCTCAAAATTTCTTGGATCTAATGAGTTTAACTCATTTTCGATAATGTGACCTTGCATTTCATCCTGTTTTCCAAACAATCCTTCCAAAATTTTCCATACTTCAATTGGAGTTGAACATGATTCAACATGAAATAGCAATTCCGGAGAGATATATAAACATAGGATGCCGAAGGCCTCATCCATGCGATTGAAGTATCTCGTTTTCTCCATTGGCGATGTTGGTTCAACTTCCGTTTCCAGGGTTATTCGAAATAAGCCTCTACTTCTAAGATGAAGTAGAATCTTTGGCTTCCATTCGAAATAACTATATGGAGTAAGAATTTCCAATTGTGGAAACTCCAATTTAGACTCCATTCTTTGTTGTTGCTTCAATCTTCTGAACCTGCAAATAAAATTGCTTGTGCATTGATTACAAATCCTTGTGCTCTGATACCATGTAAGATTTTTGAGATACAAAGATTTAGATCTGCAAAACAATGAACAAGCTTGCAAGAGAAGGAAGGAACCGAGCAAGAATTGAGAAAAGAATGAAATTAATTCTCCAATATTAGTTTTTGGAATAAATACATAAAAGCAACTAAGTTAAGCTTAGTTGTACATGCAATAACTATAGATAGTTAAATATAACTGAAGTTAAATGTGCTTTATCTTATGTTAATGTGTACATGTGCCACATGCAAGTAGTGAGTTAACTTAACTAAGCAAGTGCACATCACATGCAAGCAGTAAGTTAACTAAAGCTAATCTAGGTGCATGTACACCAACACAGCTAGTCTAAGTGCATGTACACCAACAAATTCTCATCTATATCTGTGCCTGTAATTATTTCGCATAGTCCCTTGTATTCTGTTCTATTCTTCCAAATACCATAACCTCCGTGGGTTGTGATAATCACATTCGGTGTAGATAGAAAAATCTTACGTAAATCAATTTAGTGATGAAGAAATGTGTTATAACTATCATATTATTGCTTGCAGCACTGTTAGGTGAGGTTGCTCGGATTATCGGCTTTAAGCCATTCTCTCTCAATAGTGATTCTCATGTTAAAGCGACTCCTGCAACCAGTTATCCAGCAGTCGAGGAAAGGACTCCTGCGAAGGTGTTTCTAGGGATGAAGGAACCCTTTGGCAGAAGAACTAACATTGAAGATCTTTCTGGTTTAGATGTTAACTTGAAGCTAGCTGTATTTGTAAAGTCAAATGCTTCAGATCACCGTTCTGATGGACTTTTTCAGGAACTACTTCCTTCTCTAAAACCTGAAGCGGTTGAACATGAAGTGCAAATTTTTTTTTCACCCTTTGAACCCTTAGGCCACAGCCCTGGGATTGGTCATGAAAATCCCCCTAGGTCGAGGCACCGAATAGTATAATCTGGCGAAGATAGTAAAACACATTGGAACACTCGGGAAGGTAGGTCTCTCAGTTAAATTTTATAATAACACGTTGTATTTTTTGTCAACCATGCTTGCAATGAAAAGCTTGTATGGTCTCTCATATCATATGATATGAAATATTCTGCATTCAATAGTCCAAGTAGCTATTTACGAAATACATCTTAGCTTTTTCTTCTGCCAGTAGCTAGTTTCAAGTTTCCATTCATGATACACAGATTTTATAGATAGTGATTCCAAAAGATGAGTTCAACTTATGGGCGAAAATTATCCTAATCTAAAATCTCTACTATTTTTTAAAGAATATGTTTAAATATGAATAAAATATGCCTACAACACCATATATTACTTTCACAACATATTTATGTTCAATCCCATTTCTCACAGGTCTAGTCATGAATGTGTGTAGTGGATCTTTAGTGACAATTGATTTTTAATATGCTGGTAACCCTACTACACAAAATACGGCTTTAAAACAATATTTGAGATTATTTTTTAGTAAATTTTCTTAATTTGAGACCAAACAAAATTTTAAATTGTTTTAAATATTTTTTCTTAAGTGATTTTTTCAAATTATTGTCTAAAAAATTATTTTTATAATGAAAACATAGCACGCAAGTACTATTGTCTTTTAAGAGACAATTTATTTTTCTTTCTCAAGGGACTATAGCTATAATTAAAAATTTATTCTCTATAGAAACAATATGTCTCTAATCTCAGTTTAATCCTAGTTATTGTCTCTCTAGAGACACTAAAAATTCTATTTAAAAAATATAAAGAGAATGTGATTATCTTTGTTTGTTCACTAGTTAATTCAGGTTAAGGCACAATGGAAGGGAGCCATCAAACCCCTTCTTCTGATGAAGGTACTCTTCCATTGAGTTAGCACAATTTATGTGATTAAGTTCAGATAAAAAGAAAAAATTGTACATTGTATAGACTACACATCTAGTCAATTCCTTTCTGGTAAAATTCTGAGGACACCTATAGAAATACTTTTCCAAAAATTTGAAAGCATAAGAATTACTGCACTCAAGAGTTAGTAGAAAAAGAAAACATAATTCAATTCTGAGAATTTAATATCCTTAGAGAATTTGTTGTTAGAATTTTTTTTTTAAATTAGTTATATTAACTTTACAGCAACACCTGGATGAAACGATATTTTATAGGCAAGTGGAACAAGTGCTAAGGCTACAGAGAACCAAAAGAGATTTTAGAGAAAAATAAAATAACTATGGGTAGTGGAAAGGAAAATGCCACTATTATATTTACGTGTGTAGTAAAGTGGTCATTGATGGCATAATTACTTGATGGAGAATATTGACATCTAGAGAGATAGTATTGACACTTCAAGTTATGGATTAGGCAACAAATTAGACAAGAGGCAATCATTTCAAAATACTAGTACTCCAAACCCTGAAGATAAATATGAGTATTAACTTAGTAAAAAAACATAATAACATAATGAAATTTCAAAAATAGTATAATATGCAAATTGATTCCCACTAAATAAATCCTTAAAAAATGAATACTGTGAAGTACGATAAGTAAAATGAAAAATAGATTGAAAGAATGCATATTCTTTTTAAAATTCAACTACAGCTTGAACCAGAGGCAAAGGATGCGTATATAGCTCGCACATAACTAAATCGAAATAGTCTTAGTTTTCCACAACCACTAATATTGCTTGGGGAACATTGCTGCATGTTTTCACTGACGCAATATACCAGGCTAGATCCATCTTAACTCCGGATCTATCAAGCACCGAGAGGGATCAAATCTCTCGAGGTGCAAATGTCTTTTTTGAGTGGAAAAATTGAGGGAAGATTTTCACCTCGAGAGATTTGATCCCTCTCGGTGCTTGATAGTTCCAGAGTTAAGATGAATCTAGGCTGGTTTGGGTCATGTGTTGCGAAGGAAAAATTTGTCGATAATATGAGCAACATATAATTACTTTTATCGATAATATGTAAATACATCTAATATGAATATCACCATTCTAAATATTCTAGATAAGTCTAAGATTTATCAAGTCATTTTAATTTAAAATTTCCTTAGTTACCTCAGTTTGTTGATATGATCAATATTGAAAATAAATTTAATGAAGAAAAATGATGAAATAAAACTTTTGAATGCAAAGTGGCACACTAATAATATTGAATGATAAAAAATATGAATAACAGGAATGTAGTCAATTATAAATAGTCTTTATTTTCATCAATCTCAAAGTATTTTCTTCTACTATTCTTATTGTCATCCTTGTTATTTTTTTCATCTTTTCGTATCGATTATATGAAAATGACACATAAAATCGTAAAACATTTAAATATTTAGCTCGAGATGTTGTAGAAAACTTCATACATTGTCTCTCTTGCTCTCCACTATTAATAGGTTTAATTACTATAACACAAAAATCAATGTACATTGTCAATAATTTTTTGTTCTTACACTAAAATCAATGCACACTATCAATCCAATGACTTTAAAATTAATGTACCATCATACATATAATTACATCAAATTATAAATCAACATATACACGAAAATAAATGCTTTGAAAGCGAGAAATAAAATAAGATTAGAAAACAACAACTACACTAAAATCAATGCACCTAATGTAAGTAATGAAATAGGATTGGAAATCAACATCTACACTCACATCAATGCATCTAGTGCAAGTAAGAAAATAGTATTAAAAACAAACATCTTGATGCAGGGGCATTAGAGTCCAATCAACAATGTGAAGAGCTGTTCACATGTTGTGACTAGAAGGGCTCGAGGAGTTCAAAGAAAAGTACCAGCAAAGTTGTCAATACCTTAGCTGTCAGTTACACTTGGGGTAGATAGGATTAGTCTAATAATTGAGGAAGTTAGATGGTTGATTCATGTCAGTCTAATTAGTTTCTATTGATAGAATTAGAGAAATATTCTGTAATTAGGCTTTAATTAAATGAGAAGAAACTAGTCCTCAAGAAGGAACCAAACAGTCATGTAAATATTTATAAATATAACCCCTGATACAGAGTAAAGGGGGAGTGGCCGTAGAAGACTGGGATTGAGAGGTTTCATCTCTGTTCTAATAAAATTTGTAGTGTTTCATAAAATTATGTTATGTTGGCAATTACCAGACGATTCTACCTTCGTGATTTATTGGTTTGCATATGTTATGTAGAAATAAATTGAATTGTTTTCTATATAGAAAAATCAAAAGAGTCGATTCTTTTCATTAAGCATAGTAGAATCAATTCTCTGTTTATTTAAAGTATATTAAAACTCTGTCTAAGGGTCCACAACATCAAGTCTTGTTCCTTGATTGTAATCGATTGAATCAATGTATAAATTGTTGGGTTATAAATAGCAGAAGGGTGATTGTGATATGTGCGCTTGCCTTAAGTTGGATGCTTTTGATCCGCATTCCTTGTTCATGAATGGAATGGGTCTTAACCTGTGTGAATGTTTCAATGCAATTCGATGAAGTTTTAAACCTATTTTATGAAAACCGTAGCATGCTAATCTTTGATATTTAATATACTTGAACTAGCGTTGAACCTATGTTTGCTTAGAGAATATCATTGTGATAGAAGCTCTGTTGGCGAAACGATATAGTTAGAGATAGAACCACAGTGTTAACATAGAGAAAGGCGTGCTTGAAAGGAGCGATTTTACTCTAGTTTGAATCAAATCAGAAGTCTATTGAAACCTGACTTCAATGCACTTGGAAATTGAAGTTTTTGAATAAGCGGTTTTGCGTGAGTAAACCACTGGTCTCGTGTGCTTCTGGAGCTGAGGAGTGGTTTCCAAAAAAATAATGCGATCCAATATTTTTTCAACATGTCATCTACCAAATACTGCCTATTTCGCATTTTTTTTTAGTGTTAAATTTTGTGGTAAAAATAATGCGATTCTCGTTCGATCTTGAAGACGGAAGATCCAAGGGCGTTCACACAGAAAAGTTGTGGGTTTGTTAACATAGGCATGATAAGCGTTTAATTCATTATTAAATTTTTATTTCTTAAGTGAGAATTGAACATTTAATGTGGGGTCGAAAGAAATTAAGACGTTGCTTAAATTGTCTTATTTCCAAAAGTCTAAGTCACTCCAGCGAATTTAATATTTCAAGCTTCAGAATTGGATATTATTCCAAGGGATTGAAATGCCAATTAAATGAATTTTGATGATTGTTTCAAAGGAATTTTAAAGAAATAGTTTACAGTGCTTAAAGGATTGAATTATAGTTAAAAACACTTTATTTAAATTCAAAATCATATTGTTGAAATTTTATACAGCCTTGGGTGGATTTCATTAATCAAATTTTACAAGTTTGATGAATGAAAGTATAAACAAAGAATTGACTCAAAGTCCTCCAGAGTTGGAAACTATTGTGAGTAAATATGAGAGGCTCTCCTTAATGCCTGCACCCTACATTCCATCAATTGTGGTATCAGAGAATATTTCAAGACATTCTTTTTGGAGACTAAGCCGACTTCCAAAAGCCAGAAGAAGAATTCCAACATGGTTGTCCGAATTGCCAGAGGTGTTGCTGGTAGAAGAAGAGGCAGGCCAGTTTCCAATGCAGAAGTATTAGAAACCATGCAATAGTTCTGAGGCAGATTGGAAGCAATTGAATTAGGACACCCAAGAGATCCTGAGGATGTCAGTGAACTTGAAGCTAAAGAAGAGGCATGAGAGAATGTTGAGATTACTCTTGAGATGAGACTCCTTAAATCAGTTCTGAGCCTAGACTTGAAGTGTCAAGCTTTGCAGGAGGATTGAATCTAGAAGAATTGATAGACTTGATCAATGAGATGAACAAATTCTTTGATTATGAAGAGATGGGTGAGGACAAGAGAGTCAAATTTGTAGTAACAAGGTTGAAGAGACATGCAACACTTTGGTGGGATGGAGTGCAAGCAGAGAGAAGGAGAGCTGGTAAAAAAACAATCAAGAGTTGGACCAGAATGGTGGCAAAGCTGACAGGTAAGTTTTTTCCTAGTGATTATCAGCTTACATTATTTAGAAAGATGTAGAATCTTAGAGAGAGATTGATGACGGTGAAAGAATATACAGAATAGTTTTATAAAGTAAGTATAAGAGCTGGAAAAATCCAGGACATAGCAGAGAAGGTTGCCAGGTATGTAAATGGTCTCAAGTTGGAGATCCAGGATGAGATAGGTATTTTTTCTCCCAAGAAAATAGAAGAGGCTTATCAAATGGCCTTAAAAGCTGAAGAAAAACTCATGAGAAAGTATTCTGCCAAAGGAAGAGGTACTTTCCGAGGAAAGGGAATTCATGGTGGTAGAGGAAGGTCTACAGCACTAAGAGATGGAGCTAGTAGCAGCTCACCTTAGCATGCATCCACAGAAGGTGATGCAAGAGTTAGAAGGAGTTCCTACAGAGGAAAAGGAGGCAGAAATAGAGGCAGAGAAGTGAGATGTTACAGATGTCACCAATTAGGACATAAACACTATGAATGCCAAAAGAATATGGGTACAAGTCAGAGAAATGAAGTTGTTGCTCAGATTGGAGAAGAAGCAGCAAGGTTGTTTGAAACAGAGGAAGAAATTTTGCCAGAGAAAGGAGAGTCTTTGGTGGTCAATAAGGTTTTGTTAAAACAAACAAAAGAATTTGCTGAACCAGCACAGAGGAAGACTTTGTTCAAGAGTGTGTGTAGATTCCAAGGGAAATGTTGTCACTTGGTCATTGATAGTGGCAGCACAGACAATTTTGTCTCTATAGAGGTGATAGAGAAACTGAAACTGAAGACAAGGGAACACCCAACACCCTACAAGGTGTCATGGCTCTAGAAAAGACACCAGTTGATTGTGAAAGAGCAATGTGAAATAGAATTGTAGATGGGAAGCTACAAGGACAAGATAATTTGTGATGTGATGCTGTTACACAGTAATTTGTCACCGTCCCTACCATTCCCCGTCCCGCACAATGGAGGACCCATTCTGTGACCTGTGAACATTGTCATGCCTTGAAAACATCATCAATGCATTCCTCTGAACATGAGCCTCATTTGCCCTTGAGACATCTCCTTGCAAAAGTCATGAAAAACATCCCTTTTGGCATTGGCGCGGGCAGGCAGTTCAGTACTCGCGCCAATGGGGAAAATCCTGCAAAGAGGTCGCGCCAACTGGCGCTCTGTCATAGAGCCGTAGTCGCGCCACCCAATTTAGGGACTGTTTTTTAAATAAGGATGGCGGAAGTTGAGTTCCAACAAACTCACAAACCATTGCCTATATTGAGTTGGGAGGTTAGCTGTGGGAGTTCTATGGAAGGGAAGTTGTTTTGCCACCTCCCATGGAACCTTCCTTGTTGATAGGGCCAATCCCATAATAATAGGGATCCCAAATCCTCCTTCCCCATCTATAAAAGCCTGCTCAAATCCATGGCAAGCTAGTCTTGAAGTGCCTAAGCTCCGAATCTCCATATTCCCAAGAGCCTTTGTGTTGTAAAGAATCCTCTTTTTCCCTTAAGGCTGACTCAAGTAAGGAGACCATTGTCACGAGACTCTGGAGAGGTTTTCCCTTTCCTTGGCAAGCTTTGCAAGACGTGGACGACTGGAGACCTGTCCGAAGGAGACCGCGACGTCAGAACTTGGTTGTAATCTCTCTTCGCTGGTTATTTAATAGATGATTATGATTATGGTTCCACTCTGTTTTCCATCATGTTAATGTGAGTAACGTCCTTTCTGACTGATGTTTAGTTACGTATGCTGGTTTCTATGCTTGTATCTGTTCATTTCTTCCATGTGCAAGTGTTCATCTGCAGAGATCGTGGAGGGATTGTGATCTGCCAAGGCTGAGGAACGGGGACGCTTCTTCTTTAGATCCTAGCGTTGGAATCCAGGTAGGCTCTTATCTCCAGCCTTTTCATTCGTAATTAGGAACTTACGTCATAACATTGTTTGATTGTTGCTAGACCCCTGCTGGGCTAGTAGGGATCGCCTCTGTCCGCAGAGGGGATTTACCTCCTCAACAAAATGGCGACTCCGCTGGGGATCCAGCTTGTTGTTTGATTTGTAAACTATAGACGGAGCCTGAAGTACAGCCAGATAGCCTTCGAAACGCTTTTTCCCTGCATTAGCGGAGTAGATCAACGCTACTTCAGTCAATCTCCGGTTTGGTTTACGGACTGAACAACTTGGAGTCTTTTGTTTTGCCTTGCCGTTTGTATCTTGCTTTTCCTTACTTGATGAACCTTCTGGGTTGGGTTCTTTGTTTGTTTTTTCTTCTTGGATTGCTTAGCTTGCATTGGTCTGTTTCTGGAGTAGCTTGTTTTTAATTTTTGGCTGAGAAACTCGACTGGCGCGGTTTTTAACCCGACAGTCGCGCCAATTGGCGCATGTTGCCTTTGTCCAACCCGTGCCAATTGCTTTCTCGCGCTAGTTTCACACTTACAGTCGCACCACCCTTGTAAGTTTTTTGAGTTTTCTCATTTTTGAGCTCTCTGAATTTGATCAGTGTTTTTCTTCTTGATTTTCCGACTGCCTGAGTGTGTTGGAGTCCTGTTTGACTGGGAATTCACCTCTGTCCTTTGGTTGTTTGCTTCTATCTACCGATTTCACGTTTTAAGCCCTAGGGCATCTAGTGGCTTAGTGTATCGAGCCCTCCTTGGGAGTTTTGGTGTTTTGATTGTCCTGTCAACTATCTGATTGATTCTCCACATTCTCTAAGCAGTTGTTCATTGTTTTGTTGCGATTTTTGAGTGATTGTTCATTCCTTCATTCGAAATTCGTTTGGTCTTGCCTTGGACCTAGATCACACGGTCCATTGGAAGCTTTTGAGTCTTTTCTTCGTTTTGAGAGGCTTTGATCGATTTGGGGATCTGATTGCTTTTGTTGTCGTGTGAAATTTGTTTGTTTCGCTCTCTTGGAAATCGTTTCTCAAGTTGTTCCATTTGTTTTCAAGATTGTTTAGTGCATATTGGCTCTTAAACATTGAAAATAAAAAAAAAAATCTCTTTTTCTTTTGTTAATTAGTGCAAATTGTGATCTTTTCCATATCGCTAGTGATTAGTGTTTTGAATGAAAAGTTTTCAATTGCATTAGTGGCATTAGAGATCTCATTGTTTGTTTTTCGTTCATTTCGTTTGTGTAAAAGCTCTCAACTCTTCTCTAACTAGTTTTCATCGAACGAAATGTTGCACTATGGCATATAGCTTTGCATTTAGGAGTCTTTCGAGACACTACATACGATAGGGCCTGAAAATTGAAACTTAATTGAAGATCAACTGTAAAATTTATTTCAATTAACCTAAGGCAGCATTGGAACTTAACGAAACATATCTAGAAGGTCTAGGCTAGAGACGTGTTCCGGCGTCGTTAAACCTAGCAGCTGTTGTTCGCCTGTTGGCTTTAGACAGCACTAGTACGGACTTGCGCTCCCCGTACCGTCGCGTATATAAAGGGAGACCCCTCTAGGTTTTCAATCCTTTATCCACAGGAAGCCGAGTCTGCTGCCTTATACCCGTGATACACCGAACACAACATTCGTGGAGACTACCTGCACGTACGGAAAGTCCTTGGTCGATTTCTATTTCATTATTGAAACCAAGGTGTATATTGTAGTTCACGGATATTTGGTCCACCCTTTGTGCCTAGTATTTCCTGAGCAGTCAGTTGGTCTTTTCTGACTCCCTAAACTTGAAAAGACCGTCAAGCGCTTGTCCTTTCACGCTTGTGTCAACTCTGAAAGAGATAGAGTCATCTTTTATCGTTTCTTGACTCTTAAAATATAAAACGGTAGAATTTCTTACTTTCCAATGTGGTAAAATTAATCACCCACGATTACGCACCTGTTTAGACATTGCTTGTTGACCGTTTGATCATGTGTCTTAACTCATTTTCAGCCCGTGTGTGGTTCTGAGTTTGATGGCATCTTTTTCAGAGTTTACCAACCAAGGAATCCCCTCAGAAGGGAATCCTGGTCATTTTCCTCCTTTTGGAAATGTTGGTGCTCCTTACATGGAGACGTTGTCCCTTCCTGGGTTAACTGTCGGATTGCCTATTTGGTTGTTCTCAACCTCTGTAGTCCCGAATGTCTCCACTACTGTTCAATCAGTTCCTCCACTAGGACAACATCATGTTGATTCCAAGGTGGACCTGTCCCCTTCTTCACCTATTTCCGCGTCCTCATCTTCTACTTCGCCTGGTTAAAGTCTAGATTCGAGTAACCAGGTGGCTAAGAAGAAGAAGAAGAAGACAAAGAAGAAGAAGGCCGATAAGAGAGAGGCTAAATCTGCAGCTGCTGCTTCTGAAACGTCTCCTCTTGATAAACCTTCCAACCCTCCACGGAAAGTCAAGTTCCCTTGCCTGTTGTGCACGGGAGACCATCTTCTTCGAGACTGCCCTAGCATTCCCAAGGTACTCGAAGTATGGTCTAACGGTTCCCCGCCGTTGCCTTTGACTTCCAGGAGTCAGGTTGGGGGCACGTCTTCAACTGGTATTGATAAGGCTCCTAAGAAGCAGGGTAAGATTACCAATCCCTGTAAGTTGTGTGAAGGGCACCATGCTATTCACCTTTGTCCTTATATGGATGAAGCCAAACGAGTTTTGGACAACTCAGTTGTTTCTACACCATGCCTCCCGGTTGGTTATAAACAGCTTTCTTTGAGTCTTCCACCTACTGATACTATGATTGGTCAAGAGTCATCCTTGGTCGATCCTGCTCCCTCGGAAATTCAAATTCACGAATCCGTCCCTGACCAACCATTGGTCGTATCATCAGTTGAACTGGCCCCATCTACGGTGCACTAGGTCTTTTCTGTCGAGAGTGGATCTCATAACCCTCATGTGCTTCTAGTTTCTTCAGATTCTTCAGACTTGGAGAACGATTCTCCTGTCCCTGTACTTCAGGAAGCTCCTCCTCCACCTCCCATGATGGAGGCTTCGGAGGATATCCCTCCCGCCTTCGAGATGGAGGTTATGGAGGATGCTTCTTCTTTCGTAACATCAGGGGAAGACCTTCGCATGTCGATGGTAGCCCCTCCGAGTAGTTTGGTCGCTTCCTTTGATTGGAGTCGATTTGCAGGATTCCGCCTTCCGTGTTACGTGCCTTTCGAGATCACAGTAGAGGCTCTTGGTCTGGTCGTACCCAGCACCATTATAGACGAAGGTGCCTCTGTTAGTATTCTGTCTTCAACTACCTGGCAAGCTTTTGGTTCACCACCGCTTGCACCTGTTACGCAGAATATGTTGAATTTTAACAGAAGGACGAGCCAACCGTTGGGGATCCTTCCAAGGTTACCAGTTACTTTGGGAGGTAAAACCGTCCATATGGACGTGATGGTTGTTCCAGGCCCCTTGGATTTGAATCTGCTTTTGGGGCGAGATTACACTTATGCCATGGGAGCACTTGTCTCCTCCCTCTTTCGCGTGATGTGCTTTCCGCATGAAGGGAGGATTGTGACCATTGATCAGCTTTCGTTCTTTGGTCCTAATGTGGCAATTGGTCCACCATCACCCCCTCCGGGTTTTTATCCACACGTTGTATCTGCTCCACCGCAGGTCAACTATGTGTCTACCTACCCCGTGCCTGTGCTCAGTGATGATGCCGTCGTGCATCAGGTGCTGGGGGCATTGGGTCCTGACTTCCAGGATGTTTTCCTTCCATCAGGAGTGGAACTCTTGGAAGCAACGCCTTCTTTTTCATTTTGATGTAAGTCGGTTAGAGCACAGTTCCCTCCCTGTGTCAAGCTCTTTAAAAAATGAAACCAGGTTGTCGAAGCATAGTTCTTTTTCTTGTGTCAAGCTCCTTAAAAAATGAAACAAGCAGGTTGCAGAGCAGAGTTCCTTGTCTTGTGTCAAGCTCCTTAAAAAATGAAACAAGGTCGTCGAAGCAGAGTTCCTTGTCTTGCGTCAAGCTCCTTAAAAAATGAAACAAGGGTGTCTGAGGATAGTTCTTTTAATGTGTCAACCCCGTTAAAATAATGAAACACATTCCTGTTCAATTCGAGTCTTTGATAAGATCTCATAAAATCCCAGTCGAGTATTCTTCTTGATCTCGTAATTTGAACCTTCACTCCATCTGCCTTTCATATGGACTGAAGCTTGGGGGGCATGTACCTCGAATTGAGTCACCATGCTGGGGGCATGCTCATTTTTTTCAAGCATAGTTTATTTCCATTTCAAGCTTGTGTAAAAATGAAACCGGTTTCAAGCATAGTTTATCTTTGTTTCAAGCTTGTGTAAAAATGAAACCAACTTCAAGCAGAGTTTTCTGATTTCAAGCTTGTGTAAAAATGAAACCATCCCTTTTTACCTCTTGTGATTGCCATTTTATCAGCCTGTTTTTCCAGATGAGCCTTGGTTTTCTCACTCCATCGTCACTATCTACTTGGCCGATCATATGCCTTCACTTGGTTGTTTTACCCATTCCTGAGGAACCGCTGTGATGAGTGGTTTTGTTAGCCAGCCTCTTGAATTTTATCATGTTTTGAGCAGTTCCATCATTACCGGAACCAGTTGCTACCCTTTATACCACTCGTTCCTCCAGGAGGAGTCATCTTTCAGCTCTTTTCTGACTCTCTAAATATGAAAAGATCGCCGAGGCCCTTGTCGTTTCGATCTCGTTAAAATGGACACGAATCGAAATTCACCCGGTATAAGTTTAACCCTTTTTCGGGCCGGGATGGATTGATTACGAAAAAGGAATACCCTAGCCTATTGCGACTAGGAGGTTTTCCCGGATATTGTTTTCTACCTTTTCGGATCTGGGGAACTATTTACGAAAAGGGACCTGTGGAGTTTTCTTTTCCGCTGTCTTTTCAAACTCTCTAAACGTGAAAAGACGCCGAGTTCTTCCTTTGTCAGACTCGTTAAACCCTGATGACATCAGATCTAGTCGAAATGACGTTCTCCGAGTTCCTCCTTCCTAGGAATCGTTAAATGCACTAGGATGGATTCGCCCAAAGGGCGGACTTATATCACAAGAATATGCTATCCCCTTCAAGCTTGTTATCAAAAATAATTGGGGTACTCGCCAGAAATGGTGGGGGAAAAATGGAACCATCGTCGTTGTCGTCGGCAGTATGTCGCTCTTGAACATGGCACTTGTCTGCATTCGTGTCGGGTTGGGGACATCTCATCTCGCTGCTTCACTTTGCTTCCATGGGTTTGGGTAATCTCTTTTGACCTCTCATCTGTTCACTGCCTCGTCGCCATGACCTTTGATCCGTTGATGTCAAATACTGCCAAGTCCATTGTCGTGCCATTCATGTGTTCAAGAGAAGTTGGCCTCTGCAAATATCAACCTTCCTCTGTTTCTCATACGATCCTGATTCACAACATAACATCATGTTCCTCTGTCTCGTGTCGATGATGTGGGAATCATTATGGCCCACCTTCGATCAAGGTCACTTCCTGTCGACTTCAACTCATTATCCAGGAAGTTGGTCTAGAGACTCCTGATGGTACCTTGGAGCCTGCATGCCTCAATGGCAAGTTCGTCGCATTCGACGTGAAGTTTACATCATTGACTTCCGATCGAATGATTCTGCGGGTGTTCGACGTCAACTCATTTATTCGCACGCCGTAGATTGTACCTGTAGTACCTTGAGGACCATTGTCATTATTGGTGGTTTCTCTCGCGTCTGTTAACAGCTTTCATCATTGGCTGGTAATCGGACGATGTTCTTGCATGTTCGACTTCAGCTCACATATTCACATGCTTGAACTTGTACTTTGTTGGGTCGAGATGGAGCGCAAGACCCTGGATTGTGTCTGTTGTAATCCAGGCTGCGATTGTGGATTATTATCATTATGTACATGACTCACTGATTGGATGGCTGCGACCATACCTGAGTCTATTTATTTGATCTTAGTCGGATGGCTGCGCCCATACCCCGGATCCGGATTATAGCATACTCTGTTTCGGATGGCTGCGTCCATACCACTTATACATCATGTACTTGAGATATCAGTTGTATCTTTCTGCGCAGGTTTTCCGACGGCGGGCTTTCAGTTGAACATGTTCTCGTAAAGCATTTCACCCCTCTCTCTCTCGGGCCTCATACTTTAGGGGGCATCTGTTACACAGTAATTTGTCACCGTCCCTAACATTCCCCGTCCCGCACAATGGAGGACCCATTCTGTGACCTGTGAAAATTGTCATGCCTTGAAAACATCATCAATGCATTCCTCTAAACATGAGCCTCATTTTCCCTTGAGACATCTCCTTGCAAAAGTCATGAAAAACATCCCTTTTGGCATTGGCACGGGCAGGCAGTTCAGTACTCGCACCAATGGGGAAAATCCTGCAAAGAGGTCGCGCCAACTGGCGCTCTGTCATAGAGCCGTAGTCGCGCCACCCAATTTAGGGACTGTTTTTTAAATAAGGATGGCGGAAGTTGAGTTCCAACAAACTCACAAACCATTGCCTATCTTGAGTTGGGAGGTTGGCTGCGGGAGTTCTATGGAGGGAAGTGGTTTTGCCACCTCCCATGGAACCTTCCTTGTTGATAGGGCCAATCCCATAATAATAGGGATCCCAACTCCCTCCTTCCCCCATCTATAAAAGCCTGCTCAATCCCATGGCAAGCTAGTCTTGAAGTGCCTAAGCTTTGAATCTCCATATTCCCAAGAGCCTTTGTGCTGTAAAGAATCCTCTCTTTCCCTTAAGGCTGACTCAAGTAAGGAGACCATTGTCACGAGACTCCGGAGAGGTTTTCCCTTTCCTTGGCGAGCTTTGCGAGACGTGGACGACTGGACACCCGTCCGAAGGAGACCGCGACGTCAGAACTTGGTTGTAATCTCTCTTCGCTGGTTATTTAATAGATGATTATGATTATGGTTCCACTCTGTTTTCCATCATGTTAATGTGAGTAACGTCCTTTCTCACTGATGTTTAGTTACGTATGCTGGTTTCTATGCTTGTATCTGTTCGTTTCTTCCATGTGCAGGTGTTCATCCGCGGAGATCATGGAGGGATTGTGATCTGCCAAGGCTGAGGAACGGGGACGCTTCTTCTTCAGATCCTAGCGTTTGAATCTAGGTAGGCTCTTATCTCCAGCCTTTTCATTCGTAATTAGGAACTTGCGTCATAACATTGTTTGATTGTTGCTAGACCCCTGCTGGGCTAGTATGGATCGCCTCTGTCCGCAGAGGGGATTTACCTCCTCAACAGATGCCTATGGATGTGTGTCACATACTGCTGAGTAGACCTTGGCAATATGACAGAGCATCAGTACATTACGGTAAGAAGAACACTTACAAGTTCTTTAAGGGTGGAATACATGAAACATTGATACCTATGGAGGAAGGAAAACCATCAAGCAAAAGGTTTGATCCAAAGACTTTATTGCTAAGTGGGAAGGACTACTTACAATAGATTGAAGAGAAAGAGGTAAATTTTTCTTTAGTTTTCAAACCTAAAGTAGTGCTTACTTCTACAAAAATTTCTGATTTGCCAATTAAGATTCAAGAAATGCTAGACAATTATTGTGATATTGTTGTGGATGATTTACCTGATGAATTACCACTTGTAAGAAAAATTAGCCATCAGATAGATTTGATACCAGGATCAAATCTTCCAAACAAAGCAGCCTACAGAATGAAATCAGAAAGCAAGTGCAGGAATTGGTTGACAAAGGCTTGATCGGGGAAAGCTTGAGTCCGTGTGTAGTACCTATAGTGTTGAGCCCAAAGAAAGATGGAGGTTGTAGAATGTGCACTGATTCAAGAGCAATCAACAAGATAAAAATTAGGTATAGATTTCCTTTGCCTAGAATTCAAGATTTGATGGAATGTTTGAGTGGAGCAAGATATTTTTCAAAATTAGATTTGAAAAGTGGATATCATCAGATTAGGATAAAGGAAGGTGATGAATGGAAAACAACATTTAAAAAAAATGAAGGATTGTATGAGTGGTTGGTAATGCCTTTTGGGTTATCAAATATGTTATTGCCTAAATCTACTTCAGGCTGAAGGAAGGTAGAGTTCAGGGTAACATCAAACCATGCTTAATCTGGTAGCTAGCCCTACCAGATCGGGAGAGGGCTCTCTCCTTGTCAATCTCAGCAAAAATAATCAATAAGGCTTGAGATGACTTGAAATAAAGGCTAATTTTAGGCTAGGTATATATGTAAAAGAGTTTGATTTGATTTTGGAGGTTTTTGTTGGATCAAAGGGAAAGGAAGATTTTGGGTCTGGGGATGAGGCCTAGTTTTTGCAGAGTTCTGAATGGGGAAAGGAAGGAAATTGTTTTGATGATTTGGATTGAATGAATGAATAGCTCAGACCAGTGAGGAGCTGAAGAGGGAAAGAAGCTTTCAAGAATCCTCTTCAAACAGATGAAAACATGGAAAATTAAACAAAACTCAAGGCAGAGCAAAGCAATCTAATGAATTCCATCTTTATAACTTGTTTGTTTAATTTGAGATGAAAGGAGAAGAAAAATGATACACATGAAACTTTAGTAAACTTACAATCATAGAGAGAAACACACCATCAAAACATAGAGCCACATGGATCCCAAAGAGTGAAGCAAACCCTGGTCTATTCCTTTGCCAAAATTGCAGAGATGAAATGTACAATGAAGTGCCAAGCAATCTCAAGTGTCGAACCTTGAAAATGACTGAAGAATTACAAGATATGGACAAGCATAACTAATCCCCATGCCTCTAGGGGTCGAGCTCACTAGTTTAGGAGCTGTTTCAACAAGATCTAAACTAAGAACTGGAAAATAGGTAATGAAACAACTTGCCTCTATAAGATAGGAAACTGATTCATTCAGTTACATTTCAATTTTTGGTGAATGAATCTACTTGCATGAGTAAAAATGTGCCAAAATTACATCAAAGTCATGAAATTACATCAAGTTACATCAATAGTTGTACATATGAAGATAAAAAAGTAAAATTGGCCAAAACTAGGCGAAAATCTGAGCTGTTGAGTGAAAATTAGGCCAAATTTCCCAATGCGCCGCGCCTGAAATCTCTATGTGTAACGCCACTTTGAGGCTGATTTTGAGGGCCATCTTGGAGTCCAAATTGAGCGCAGGATAGATCGTTGGAAATCTCATCATTTCTACGTTCCAACCCAAGTGGAATTTATGATTTTTGTTGCCATTTTCTCCTCCAAAAGTGAGTTTTCCCAACACTGCTTCCTGTGTGTCAAAAAGAGGGCAGCAAGGTCATTTTTAGGGTGTTTTTGACCCTTCAGGCAACCCAAAATTTGTCAAAATCCTTAGGTAATGGGTAGGAATGCATAAATTTTCATGAAAAATCCATAAATGCAAAGTTTTATTCAAGAAGAGCTGCCAATTATAAGCGCGCGCCAAGTGGCGCTATGCGTCGGGCAGGAAAATCTGTGTTAAGGCCAAAAAAATCAAAATTGACAAAAAGTTTCCCAAATTTCTTGAAATTTGGGCTGAATGTTCACCATCAAGCTCTATGCTGAGCCGAGGAAGCTTCGACCAAAATTTGGAGTCTATCGTGCCTTTTCCGATGCTTTAATGCCTTCTTGGTGCATGCAATTCAGTTGTAGAGTCACTGTCTCGGTCATAAGAAGTGTCTGTCTCCATGATTTCCAAAGTCTAGGTTGTTTTGGATGAATATGAATAGTTTGGTATCTTTGGTTCTTTTTCCAAATATGTGATAAAAGTGAAGGACTGTGGAGTGATATAGAGTAGTGTAAATGATGGACTATTGCGAGGTGAAATTTGTCAATTGAAGATTTTTGGGGCAGTCACTTCGTTTCTTGGGATAGGGAGTGAGTGAACTTAGGGATATGAGGGTTAGGGAAATGTGCTGATGGGACTTGAAAAATAGTGAGGAAAAAAAAGGATGTGGGAGTGGTGGAATAAGAACCAAACTCTAAACCCTAAGGAAACAATTCTTGAGCAAGAAAATAGGGTTTGGATTTTCTTCACCTATTGAAACACCATAAAAACTGATGGAAACTCATACATTGGCAATATGGAGATGTTAAATTAGTTGTGGAAGGAAGAATTTTCAATTTTGGAGCTTTTTGAGGAATATTTGAAGTGATTTCAGGCTTTTTAGCCCAATGCGTAGCACCAGTTACAAAATTACACTGCAAACCACTGCCCAATGCGTAGCACCATCTCAATGCGTAGCACCTTTTTTCAGGAGGCTTTTGGAGGCCTTCCTAGTGTCCAAATTGGCCATGGGATAGCTTGTTGGAAATCTTATTACATCGAATTTCCAACCCAACTTGAATTTTTCAATTTGGAGTTCATTTGCCTTGTCAAAAATTAAATCTCCCAAGACTGGTCAAAATGTGCAAAATGAGGCTACCTCAAGGTAGAGTGCTGTTGCAGTCAGCTTTTGAAGGTCTTCCTCAACTCCAAATTGAGCTCATGATAGCTCATGGGAAATATATTTGTGTCTAGTTATCAGTTGACTCATCAATAAATTCATCTGGCCAACCAAGATAGGAGAAATATTGATTTTCCCAAGGTCACTTCAGATGTGCATCAATTTTGTTGAGGCAACTGTATTTTTTACATTTCTCTAAAACCATGACACCTGTGTAAAAATTGAAGGAGGTTTTTATTCCTTGGCCTATTTTGGATAAAAAAATCTCTCAATGTTTCCAAATTCATCTTTTATTGCTAAAAAACATCATTGGAGTAAAACTTATCCCGATATGTGGAATAATGGATTTGTCTAAATGAAGCGAAATGAAGGGGATAAGTGGCTTCTAAATTCTTGAGAAAGTTTTGAGAAGTATGGAGGGATGTTAGGAAGTAGGTGAAAGTGGAATTTTAGAGATTGAGTGAGGGGAAGGGGTCCAAAAGGGAAAAACACAGGCCTAGCCGAGAAAATTGCCAAGTTCTAGCAAGAAACTAGGGTATGTGCGAAAATGAGGAATTTGGGGGATCTCAGTGATGGGAAATGTTTAATAATGTAAATTAAAGATAGGGGAAGGTGTATCAACATCAAGATACAAGTTTTGCTGATGATTTGACCATCCAAGAGAAATCACCTTCAAAACCCTAGGAGAGGGAAATGAACCTTACCTAGGCACAACTGAAGCATGAACAAGGTGTAAAATGAATGAGTGGAACTTGAAATGATGATGAAAACCCTCTGAATGATGGTACACTCAGCTGAATGGTGACATGGACTGACATTTGGACAAATTTGACAGGAGTAAAAGCAAACCCTAGACCTAATACCTAGTGACCAAATTTTACTTGAAGACTCACTGAAATGATACAATTTGACCTTGACACCTTAAAATCACTTTGTAAGATCATTTTTGATCACTGGAGAAAGGATGCAAATACTGACACTAACATTGGGTCCAATGGGGATGGTAGCTCCTTGGAGGTACCAAGAACTATAGATCTTTGGAAAAGCAGACAAGTGCCTTCATCCATTGGGCAATGGAGTCAAAAACTCAAGCTGAAATGCATGACTGAAAACTGACGACTTGAAGACACAAATTGACTCTCACTAAACTAAAAACTGACTTGATACTTAAACACAACCGAAAAATTGGAAAATATGCTCAATATGAAGCTTATTCATCAAAACCTACTCTAGTTGTTCCATTCATCTCCTGATCAAGTGAAATGAAACAACCAATGCAACCATGTAAGAATCCTGGCTACTGTTTGGATTCTTCATAAGTTCTCGCTTATGAACAACAAGAGAGAACTACTGAAAGGCAACTCACATGAAAACTTGTGAACATATTCGTTGAATACTATGGATTCTCTATCTGCCTCCAAAAACACTGCATAAGGATCTTGAATTTCATGCACATTGGGACTTAGCTCAATCAATGGATTACTTCTCTTTTCCTCATACCATGAATGCAAACTTTTTTTTGAGCTTTGTGACAAGACTCCTGCTAAAAATGACAAAGAGACCAGCTGCCGGATCAATTTTGTATTAGTACATGTTTCAAGCTTACATATAGTCAATGGAAAATGACTTTGACTGCAGACATCATCCAACACATCAGCTATTGGATCGTGAAAAAATTTAAAATATTGATGCAACCCTTTTCTATTGTTTCTGATGAGATTACATGATTTTCTACAAGCTGCTCATTTGAAGATTTACTATGCAATTTACCCTTCAAAAACTGAAATGATTCAAAACAGAAAGGTACAGAATTATCTTGCATCATTTGATCATATGTGCTAGCTTCCATGTCCTCATCTGAAACTTGAAAATCAATGGCATTTAGGAAATGCAAATCTAGATATGACAAGTCTTGAACAAGGTTTTCATTTCCCTCAAGATGGTCCAGATCAAGACTTGTCGACAGTTGATTTATGATTGCATGGAATTTGTCTCTGATGAACTGAAATGAATAAAAAAAAAAGGCAAAGATCCTTCACTTACTTCAAAATTTGCTGCACTTTCCTCATCATTGTCATAGCTGATATGCATCGGTTGATCACTGTCCTCAAGCTGCTGAAAGTGAACATCCTCCTTCCACAAACTAGCTGCTGATTTGTTTGCAAGATTAGCTTCTGTTTGGAGAACATAATCATCATCATACTGATCAAACTGAGGCAAATCATCAGTATAAAACACATCATCAAGAATACATGTCAAATCAATAGATATCTCTTCTCCAAGATGATCTACAAAACAATCATTATCAGATCTATGACAACTGGGATAAGAAACAAAATGTTTTGAATCAGCAACTTGTTCTTCTTCAATCAGCAAGCCATGGGCTTGAACATTATACTCATTCCTTGTGGTGATCTTTTGCACCATCTATTCCACTGTACTTACCAAAATGTCAAGCTTTACCTCTAGAGATGTCAATTTCTCCGGATCTATGTTTTTCATCTCTTCTTCCTTCAACTTTGCCCTTCGGATCAGCAAATGAGCCTCTACATTTACTGTACTATTTTTCATCTCTTCAAGTGTTGAAAGATTCTTTTCTCTCAGTTGAAACTCCATTTCCGGATCAAAGGCACCCGGGTAGTGCAAGAGAACAGATCCAAGAGGAAGCCTTATATCAACTGGCATCGAATAATAAACTTGGTTAAATCTGGCAGAAAACTATTGTACTGTCTCCCCTGGCAGTCTTTTCAGCTAGTTATACTCTTCTATAATCAAGAAAGGGTTTTTTCTAACCACCCACCTGTTGAGGAAAACTTTGACGAACTTCTAGAAATCTGAGATGCTCACATCAGGCAGGGCTTTGAACCAACTCTTGACTTGGCCTTCAAAAGAAAGAGAAAAAGTCCTAATACTGACATCCTCTTCATCAACTTCAAAAAGGTCAAGAAAAGACTCAAAATTTAGAACATGTCTCTTAGCAGTCATGTTGTCGTGTTCACCATCAAATCTTGGTAGATATAGGTCATGATTTTTAGGGAAAGCATGGGATATAGGAGGTAAAATCAGAGGCTTGTATCGATCTGGAATTTTACAAGGTATAGGGGTATGTACAAATTCTATAGAATCAGTCTTCATCTCTTGAAGTTCATCATTTTTAAGACGATCATCACAAGATTCAGAAGAAAGATCTTGATCAAGCTCAAAAGCATGCAAATATTTGGTATTCACAATATTCAAAGGGAAGGAATCAACTGCAGGTCGAGGATCTTTTCTCAAATACAATATATTTTACAAAGACTTCTTGACATTCTCAGGAAAAGAGAAGAAATAATTTATGACAAAGAACAAAATGTCTTGGATGAAATTCCAACTTGAATACCTGATCTTTCCATATTGTCCTTTCATGTTTTTGCTGGTTAGGTTCATCCTCCAGTGGAGTCCTTGGATCTGATCTCGAAACTAATTTAGAGTCACCAGCTGAATGATTTCAGCCTTGCAGTGTCTGATCGTTGTCCACCATCAACAATCAGATCTGAACTTGATTACATTTTACTGAGGAAACTAGATGTTCATTTCATAAACTAGACTGGAGATTCACTGAAGTAGCGTGTATCTACTATGCACTCGCAGAGCAAGAGTAGTTCGAAGGCTACCTGGCATAACTTCAGGCTCCATCTATAATTTATAAAGAAAACAACAAATTTTTCTTCCTCAGTATGGTCACCACTATGTTATTGCCTAAATATACCTCAGGCTGAAGGAAGGTAGAGTTCATGGTAACATTAAACCACGCTTAATCTGGTAGCTAGCCCTACCAGATCGGGAGAGGGCTCTCTCCTTGTCAATCTCAACAAAAATAATCAATAAGGCTTGAGATGACTTGAAATAAAGGCTGATTTTAGGCAAGGTATATATGTAAAAGAGTTTGATTTGATTTTGGGGGTTTTTGTTGGATCAAAGGGAAAGGCAGATTTTGGGTCCGGGGATGAGGCCTAGTTTTTGCAAAGTTCTGAATGGGGCAAGGAAGGCAATTGTTTTGATGCTTTGGATTGAATGAATGAATAGCTCAGACTGGTGAGGAGCTGAAGAGGGCAAGAAGCTTTCAAGAATCCTCTTCAAATAGATGAAAACATGGAAAATTAAACAAAACTCAAGGCAGAGCAAAGCAATCTAATGAATTCCACCTTTATAACTTGTTTGTTTAATTTGAGAAGAAAGGAGAAGGAAAATGATACACATGAAACTTCAGTAAACTTACAATCACAGAGAGAAACACACCATAAAAACATAGAGCCACATGGATCCCAAAGAGTGCTGCAAACCCTGGTCTATTCCTTTGCCAAAATTGCAGAGATGAAATGTACAATGAAGTGCCAAGCAATCTCAAGTGTCCAACCTTGAAAATGACTGAATAATTACAAGATATAGACAAGCCTAACTCATCCCCATGCATCTAGGTGTAGATATCACTAGTTGAGGAGTTTTTTAAACAAGATTTAAACTAAGAACTAGAAAATAGGCAATGAAACAGCTTGCCTCTATAAGATAGGAAACTGATTCATTCGGTTACATTTCACTTTTTGGTGAATGAATCTACTTGCATCAGTAAAAATGTGCCAAAATTACATAAAAGTAATGAGATTACATCAATTTACATCAAGAGCTATACATATGAAGATAAAAAATTTAAACTGGCCAAAACTAGGCAAAAATTTGAGCTGCTGAGTGAAAATTAGGTCAAATTTCCCAATGTGCGACGCCTGAAATCTCTATGCATTGCACCACTTTGAGGCTAATTTTGAGGGCCTTCCTAGAGACCAAATTGAGCACAGGATAGCTCATTGGAAAGCTCTACCTGTCTACTTTCCAACCCAAGTAGAATGTCTGAATTTAGTTGCCATTTTCCCCTCCAAAAATGAGTTTTACCAACACTACTTTCTGTGTGTCCAAAAGAGGGCATAAAGGTCATTTTTAGGGAGTTTTTTACCCTTCAGGCAACCAAAAATTTGTCAAAATCCTTAGGTAATGGGTAGGAATGCATAAATTTTCATGAAAAATCCAGAAATGTAAAGTTTTCTTCAATAGGAGATGCCAATTATAAGCGCGCGCCAAGTGGCACTACGCGTCGTGCAGGAAAATCTGTGTTAAGGCCAAAAAAATCAAAATTGACAAAAGTTTTCTCAAATTTCTTGAAATTATGGCTGAATTTCCACCATCAAGTTATATTCTAAGCCAAGGAAGCTTCTGCCAAAATTTGGAGTCTATCATGCCTTTTCCGATGCTTTAATGCCTTCTTGGTGCGTGCAATTCACTTGTAGAGTCACTGTCTTGGTCATAAGAAGTATCTGTCTCCATGATTTACAAAGTCTAGGTTGTTTTGGATGAATATGAAGAGTTTGGTATCTTTGGTTTTTTTGCCAAATATGTGATAAAAGTGAAGGACCATGGAGGGATAGAGTAGTGGAAATGATGGACTATTGCCAAGTGAAATTTGTCAATTGAAGATTTTTGGAGGCAGTCACTTGGTTTCTTGGGATAGGGAATGAATGAAATTAGGGATATGAGGGGTAGGGAAATGTGCTGATGGGACTAGAAAAATAGTGAGGAAACAAAAGGATGTGGGACTGATGGCATAAGAACCAAACTCTAAACCCTAAGGAAACAATTCTTGAACAAGAAAATAGGGTTTGGATTTTCTTCACCTATTGAGACACGATAAACACTGATGGAAACTCATACATTGGAAATATGGAGATGTTAAATTAGTTGTGGAAGGAAGAATTTGAAATTTTGGAGCTTTTTGAGGAATATTTGAAGTGATTTTGGGCTTTTTAGCCCAATTCATAGCACCATCTCAATGCGTAGCGCTAGTTACAAAATTACACTGCAAACCACTGCCCAATGCGTAGCGCCTTTTTACAGGAGGATTTTGGAGGCCTTCCCGGTGTCCAAATTGTTCTCGGGATAGCTCCTTGGAAATATTATTGAGTCTAATTTCCAACCCAACTGGAAATTTTCAATTTGGAGTTCATTTTCCCTGTCAAAAATCAAATCTCCCAAGACTGGTCAAAATGTGCAAAATGAGGCTGCCTCAACGCAGAGTGCTGTTGCAGTCAACTTTTGAAGGTCTTCCTCAACTCCAAATTGAGCTCATGATAGCGCATTGGAAATATATTTGTGTCTGGTTATCATTTGAATCATCAAGAATGTCATTTGGCCAACCAAGGTAGGAGAAATATTGATTTTCCCAAGGTCACTTTAGAGGTGCATCAATTCTCCTGAGGCAACTGTAGTTTTGACATTTCTATAAAACCATGACACTTGTGTAAAAAGTGAAGGAGGTTTTTCTTCGTTTTCCTGTTGTGGAAAAAAACCTCTCTCATGTTTCCCAAATCCATCTTTTATTTCTCGAAAATATCACTGGAGTAAAACTTATCCCAATATGTGGAACAAGGGATTTGTCGAAATGAAGTGAAATGAAGGGGATAAGGGGCTTCTAAATTCTTGAGAAAGTTTTTAGAAGTAGGGAAGGATGTTAGGAAGCAGGAGAAAGTGGAATTTCAGAGATTTAGTGAGGGGAAGGGGTCCAAAAGGGTAAAACACAGGCCTAGCCTAGAAAATTATTAAGTTGTAGCAAGAAACTAGGGTTTGTGCGAAAATGAGGAATTTTGGGGATCTTAGTGATGGGAAGTGTTTAATAATGTACATTAAGGATAGGGGAAGGTGTATGAACATCAGGATACAAGTTTTGCTGATGATTTCACCATCCAAGAGAAATAACCTTCAAAACCCTAGGAGAGGGAAATGAACCTTACCTAGGCACAACTGAAGCATGAACAAGGTGTAAAATGACTCAGTGGAACTTGACATGATGATTAAAACCCTCTGAATGATGGTACACTCAGCTGAATGGTGACATGGACCGACATTTGGACAACTTTGGCAGGAGTAAAAGCAAACCCTAGACCTAATACCTAGTGACCAAATTTTACTTGAAGACTCACTAAAATGACACAATTTGACCTTGACACCTTAAAATCACTTTCTAACAGCATGCTTGATCACTGGAGGAAGGCTGCAAAGGCTGACACTAACAAAATGCACCTAGTACTTTTATGAGGTTCATGAATGAAGTGTTAAGGGAATTTATTGGTAAATTTGCAATAGTATATCTTGATGACATACTAATTTATAGCAAAAAAAAGGAAGAACATTTAAGACATCTTAATTATGTCTTGAATAAATTAGTTCAAGAAAAGTTACTAATAAATTTAAAGAAGTTTTCATTCATGAAAGAAGAGCTGGTATATCTGGGTTTTGTTATTTCTACTGAAGGATTAAAGATGGACCCATAAAAGGTCAAAGCAATTGTGGAGTGGCCTTCACCAAAAAGTGTTTTTGAGGTACGAAGTTTCCATGGACTTGCTAGTTTTTACAAAAAATTCATAAGGAATTTTAGCAAGATTAATGAACCTATTATTGAAACTATAAAGAAGGACAATCAACCATTCAAATGGACTGCTGAAGCTGAAAAGAATTTTCAGCTTTTGAAATAGAAAATAACTGAGAAGCCTATTTTAGTTTTGCCTAATTTTAATAAGCCATTTCAAGTGAAGTGTGATGCCAGTGGAGAAGAAATTGGGGCTGTATTAAGTCAAGAAGATGGACCTATAGCATATTTCAGTGAGAAGCTGAATGAGACAAGAATAAGGTACTCTTCTTCTGAAAAAGAATTTTATGCAATTGTGCAGTCATTGAAGAAGTGGAGGCATTATTTAATGTCTAAGGAATTTGTGAAATACTCAGATAATCACGCTTTACAGTATATCATGTAGTAGCCTAAATTGAATCACAGACATGCCAAATGGGTTGAATATATCTAGAGTTTTAACTTTGTTTTGAAGCTTTTAAGTGGCCAAGCAAATAAGGTAGCTGATGCTTTGAGTAGGAAAAGCATGCTTGTTCAAGAAACCCAATTTGAAGTGGTAGGCTTTGATTTTCTTAAAGAGCTCTATAAAAAAAAAATGGATTTCAAAGAAGCATTTGAAGAATGTTGTAACCCTGTGTTGATAGATAGAAGTCAGTGGTTGGATTATTTTTTGCAAGAGGGCTTATTGTTCAGAAGAAATAAATTGTTTATACCAAATTGTTCCATGGTGGAGAAGTTAATAAGAGAAAAGCATAGTTGTGGACTTGCTAGACATTTTGGTTCTGATAAAACTTATGAGTAGTTGAGTCATTTTTATTATTTGCCAAGGATGAGATCTGAAGTGGAGAAATTTGTGAAGAATTGCAAAATTTGTCAATATGCAAAGGGGAGAATCCAAAATGCAGGGCTGTACATTCCATTGCCTATTCCAGACAGACCTTGGGATATGGTAAGTATGGATTTTGTTGTAGGACTACCTAAGACACATAGAGGAAATGATACAATTTTTGTTGTAGTTGACAGATTTTCCAAGATGGCACACTTTATTCCATGTTATAAAACCAGTGATGCCACTCATGTTGCCAACTTCTTTTTCAAAGAAGTTGTTAGATTACATGGGTTTCCAAAGAGTATTGTTTCTGATAGAGATACCAGATTTTTTGGTCATTTTTGGAGGACATTGTGGAAGAAGCTTGGTACTAAACTGAGTTTTAGCTCAGCTTATCATCCTTAGAATAATGAGCAAACTGAAGTAGTAAATAGAATTTTGGGTAACCTTTTTAGAAGTCTTGCAGGATAACATCCTAAGCAGTGGGATCATATATTACCATAGGCAGAATAAGCATACAATGATTCACCGAACATAAATACAGGAGAGAGTCCATTCCATATTGTTTATGGAATGCACCCCAGAGGAGTATATGAATTGAGAAACTTGGGAAAGGCATAAATGAGGAGTGTTGATGGAGAAGATATTGCTTCAGAGATCCAAACAATACATGAGCAAGTAAAACAACAGCTACAAGGCAGCAACATCAAGTACAAAGGAAGAGAAAATTTGAGCAGAAGAGAAGTTAATTTTGAAGTTGGAGATTTGGTTTTAGCACACTTGAGGAAAGAAAGATTCCCAAAGAAGCAGTATTACAAATTGAAGTTCAAGAAGATAGGACCATGCAAGATATTGAGAAAACTTTCCGCTAATGCTTATGAAATTGAATTACCTCATGATGTTGGGATATCTCCAATATTTAATGTTTCAGATTTATACCAGTATGAAGATGGTGGCACAGATGAAAGGCCAGCAGATAGAGAGTAGATTGAGTGGGTAAAAAAATTACCGACAGCACAACCATTACAGCTAGAGAAGATCTTAGACAAGAAGGTGTTTAAGAGAACCAGAGGACCGGAATATTTCTAGTACTTGATCAAGTGGAAGGACCAGCCAGATGAAGATGCTACTTGGATGACAAAAGTTATGTTGCAAAAGCTGGGTAGTTTTGTGAAAGAGGTCATGGACAGGAGTCCATGAAGAAAATTTCCCTCAGGAGTCTGATGCAGGCGCATTAGAGTCCAGTCAGCAATGTGAAGAGTTGTTCACATGTTGTGACTAAAAGGGCTTGAGGAGTTCAAAGAAAAGTACCAGCAAAGGTGTCAATACCTTAGCTGTTAGTTACACTTGGGGTAGATAGGATTAGTCTAATAATTGAGAAAGTTAGATGGTTGATTCGTGTCAGTATAATTAGTTTCTGTTGATAAAATTAGAGAAATATTCTATAATTAGGCTTTAATTAAATGAGAATAAACTGGTCCTTAAGAAGGAACCGAGCAGTCATGTAAAGATTTATAAATATAACCCCTGATACATAGTAAAGGGGGAGTGGCCGTAGAATACTGGGATTGAGAGGTTTCATCTCTATTCTAATAAAACTTGTAGTGTTTCATAATTTTTTGTTATGTTGGCAATTCCCAGAGAATTCTACCTGAGTGATTTATTGGTTTGCATATGTTGTGTAGAAATCAATTGAATTATTTTCTGTATAGAAAACTCAAAAGAGTCGATTTTGTTCATTAAGCATAGCAGAAGCAATTCTCTATTTATTTAAAGTATATTGAAACTCTATGTAAGGGTTTGCAACATCAAGTCTTGTTCCTTGATTGTAATCGATTGAATCAATGTATAAATTGTTGGGTTATAAATAGCAGAAGGGTGATTGTGATATATGTGCTTGCCTTAAGTTGGATGCATTTGATCCACATTCCTCATTCATGAATGGAATGGTTCCTAACCTGTGTGAATGTTTCAATGCGATTCGATGAATTTTTAAACTTGTTTAATGAAAACCGCAGCATGCTAATCTTTGATATTTAATATACTTGAACCAGCATTGAACCTCTGTTTTCTTAGAGTGTATCATTTTGATAGAAGCTCTACTGGTGGAACGATATAGTTAGAGATCGAACCACAGTGTTAACGCAGAGAAAGACGTGCTTGAAAGGAGCAATTTGACTCTGGTTTGAATCAAATCAGAAGTCAGTTGAAACCAGACTTCAATTGACTTGGAAATTGAAGTTTATGAATAAGCGGTTTTGCATGAGTAAACCACTGGTCTCGCGTGCTTTTGGAGTTGAGGAGTGGTTTCCAAAAAAATAATGTGATGCAATAGTTTTTCAACATGTCATCTACCAAATACTGCATATTTCACATTTTTTTAGTGTTAAATTTCTGTGGTAAAAATAATGTGATTCTCATTCGATCTTGAAGACGGAAGATCCAAGGGCGTTCACACAAAAAAGTTGTGGGTTTGTTAATGCGGGCATGGTAAGTGTTTAATTCATTATTAAATGTTTATTTCTTAAGTGATAATTGAACATTTGATGTGGGGCTGAATGAAATTAAGACGTTGCTTAAATTGTCTTATTTCCAAAAGTCAAAGTCACTCCAGCGAATTTAATATTTCAAGCTTCAGAATTGGATATTATTCCAAGGGATTGAAATGTCAATTAAATTCATTTTGATGATATGTTTCAAATGAATTTTAAAGAAATATTTTGCAGTGCTTAAAGGATTGAATTATAGTTAAAAGAACTTTATTTAAAGTCAAAGATCATATTGTTGAAATTTCATACAACCTTGGGTGGATTTCATTAATCAAATTTTACAAATTTGATGAATGAAAGTATAAACAAATAATTGACTCAGACTCCTCTAGAGTTGGAAACTATTGTGAGTAAATATGAGAGGCTCTCCTTAATGCCTGCACCCTACTTGCCATCACATCTACACTAAAATCAATGAATCTAGTTCAAGTAGGAAAATAGGATTAGAAAACTAACACCTACAATGAAATCAATGCATCTAGTGCAAGTAATCAAATAGGGTTATAAATAGCTATCTATACTAAAATAAATGCATTCAGTCAAAGAGATCAAATAGAAATAAAAATAATCTATATCAAGATCAATGCATCTAGTGTAAGCAATCAAATATAATTAGAAATAAACATCTACGCTTAAATTAATTCATCTAGTGAAAGCAATAAAATAGGACTGGAAATCACCATATACACTAAAATCAATGCATTAAGTGCAATCAAATAGGATTGGAAATAATCTACATTGAAATCAATGCATCTAGTGCAAGTAATCAAAAATAATTATAAATCCACATCTACACAAAGATCAATGCATCTAGTGCAAGCAATCAAATAGGATTTGGAATCATCATCTACACTGAAATGAATGCATCCAGTGCAAGAAATCTTCTTCCGTCTCTCACCCCTCCATATATATCTATATCTCCCTCCATCTCTCCTTATTTGTCTCTTTATCACACCCCGTGTAACACACACTCTCTCACTCCATATCTATCAATATCTTTGTCCTACCCTCCTTTTCTCCATTTATCTCTTCTTTATCTTCACCTTCCATCTATATCTCTATCTCCCTCTGTCTCTTGATATCAACCCCAAAACATACACTCTCTTTCTCCAAGCTATATATCTATCAATTCCACATCCTCTCCCTCTCCCTCATGCTATCCTCTCCTCTCTCTCCATTTTTCTTCTCTCTCTCTCTCTCTCTCTGTCTTTATTCTTACTTCCCTCTCTCTTTCCCTACCTCTCTTCCCTCTCTCTCTTACTTTCTCTCCATCATATGAAGAACATATGATCAATTTTATCAATAATATGTAAATACATCTAATATTAATATAACCATTTTAAATATTATAAATATGTCTGAGATTTATCTAGTCATTTTAATTTTAGA
The DNA here is from genome assembly GCA_034641835.2 of Pinus albicaulis. Classification (NCBI taxonomy): domain Eukaryota; kingdom Viridiplantae; phylum Streptophyta; class Pinopsida; order Pinales; family Pinaceae; genus Pinus; species Pinus albicaulis. The sequence goes on along the minus strand of CM076580.1, from coordinate 19,433,745 downwards.
TTTTCTTCGTTTCCTCTGTTTTTTGAGATGATAAATATTGTAAAATAACTTTAATGATGAAAACTGATGAAATAAAAATTTCGAATGGAAAGTGACAATGTAATAATATGGAATGATAGAAGATGTGAATAATAATAATGTCTTCAATTACAAATATTCTTCATTGTGATCAATCTCAAATATTTTTTTTTTATTATTCTTATTGTCACCCTTGTTAGTTCTGTCATATTTTCATATCAATTATATGAAAGGGAAAGTTGGAATCTTCAACCATTTAAATATTTAGGTTGACATGTTGTAGCAAACATCATAATTTGGCTCTCTTTCTCTCCAATATTAATAGGTTTAATTACTATAACAAAAGAATCAATGTACATTGTCAATAATGTTTTGTGCTTACACTGAAATCAATGCACACTATTAATCCAATGACTTTAAAATTAATGTACCATCATACATCCAATTATATAAAATCATAAATCAACATATACACTAAAATCAATTCATCTAATGTAAGAAATAAAATAATATTGGAAAATAACACCTACACTGAAATCAATGCATCTAATGTAAGAAATAAAATAATATTAGAAAAGAACATCTAGACTAAAATCAATGCATTTAATGCAAGTAATCAAATAGGATTAGAAATCAACATCTACACTCAAATCAATGTATCTACTCCAAGTAGGAACATATGATTAAAAACCATCATCTACAGTGAAATCAATGCATCTAGTGAAAGCAATAAAATAGGATTAGAAATCACCATCTACACTGAAATCAATGCATTTAGTTCAAGCCATCAAATAGGATTAGAAATCATCTACATTGAAACAAATGCATCTAGTGCAAAGAATCAAATATCATTATAAATCAACATCTACACTAAAATCAATGCATCTAGTGCAAGCAATCAAATAGGATTAGGAATCAACATCTACACTGGAATTAATGCATCCAATGCAAGAAATCTTCTTCCCTCTAGCCCCCCTACATCTATATCTATATCTCCCTCCATCTCTCCTTTATCTCTTTATCACACCTCGTGAAACAAACAAACTCTCTCACTCCATATCTATCAACCTCTTTGTCCCTCCCTCCTTGTCTCCATCTATATCTTCTTTATATTTATCTTCCATCAATATATTTATCTCCCTCTTTCTCTATAATCAACCTGAAAACATACACTCTCTTTCTCCAATCTATCTACCTGTCATTCCCTCCTCCTCCTCCTCTCTCTCTCTCTCTCTCTCTCTCTCTCTCTCTCTCTCTATTTTCCATTCAAACCTCTCTCTCTCTCTCTCTCTCTCTCTCTCTCTCTCTCTATTTTCCATTCAAACCTCTCTCTCTCTCTCTCTCTCTCTCTCTCTCTCTTTGCCCTCCAATCCTCTCTCTTCCCACATCACTCTATCTCTCTATCCAACAATGTTACAATAAACCTTCCCTTATCCTTCTCTTTCCTTCTCTCCCCCCTTGTCTCCGTCACTCCTTCTATGTATCTTTATCTAACCCCTAAAAATACACACTCTCTCTTCATCTCTCTCAACTTCTCACTCTCTATGTCTTTCTTCTTTTCTCCCTCTCTCCGCCTCCAACTATATCTCTCTATTCCTTCCTCTCTCCTCCTACTCTTATCCTTGCTCTCTCCCCCTTTCTCTCGTACCACACTCTCCCTTCCCCTTTCTCTCTCTCTCTCTCTCTCTCTCTCTACCATCCAATCATCTCTCCTTCTCTCTCTCCCACCTCCATATTTATGTGTCCCTCTCCCTCTGTTACCCTTATCTACATCTCTCACTCCTCTCCCTCTCTCTCTCTCTTCATTCCTCTTCTCCCCTCTCCTTCAATTTATCTCCATCTCTCCCTTGCCACTCCCCTTATTTCTCCACCTGTATCATATGTCTTTGTTCTTCGCTCCCATATATATCTAGAGTTAATATATATATCATGATATATTAATATATATTATAATATAAAAAATTTAATATTGTATTAATCTAAAGTTATTAAATTTAATAATACTAATATTATAGTATATTAATTTGAATATCAGATTTAAAAATAATAATATTATTAATATTAATATTGATATTAGGGTTAATAATTTTATTTTTACATGGTATTAATACTAATTAGGTCCATGGTATTTGGGCCATAGATTTCATATATAATTAGATGTTGATTTATAATCCTATTTGATGTATTTTTATTTATTACCTTACCTCTTTATACCTCTTTTATATTTATTTACCATACCACTTTTATAAATATGGTATTTGGCCCATGGTATTTGTCTCATGGTATTAATAATACATTTTCCCATGGTATTTAGGCCATAGACTTCACCTAAATAAAATATCTTTTCTGAGTCTTTGTAAATAGAGAGGTTTATGGAGTAAATATATATATATATATATATATATATATATATATATATATATATATATATATATATATATATATATATAAAAAAGTTTTATTTATTTACCATACCTCTAGTTTATTTATATTTTTATGGATTTACCAATTTTTTTTAGTGTTCGTTAAACCTCTTCATATTTTAATAATTTTTATTTTAATGAGTTTTTAATTGTTTATTTATATGGTTTTGTAAGTTATTGTTAAGCCGACATTATTGAGATTTTATTTTAAGATTCCTTTTAATTTTTTTATTTTGGCTTCCAACATACTAACAGATCGGGGTCATACTTACTAACACATCGGGGTCATACTGGGTTGTAGCATGTGCCTCTAGGTGCAACAAGAGTAGTGGATTTGAAAAAAATACCCTACTAAAAGTATATGTACACAATCGTAGTGTCTTAGAGAATTATAGAGTTTCAAAAATTATATTGCCTAAATATGATGACGAATTGTGAGTTGGTAAATTTTCCATGATTAAAGGACATCTAGAATGATCAACTTTTAAAAGTCAGTTTAGGTCACATAACATTGTGGATTTTTAATTTAAAAAAAATTCTATTTGGCTTGATACTTTTCTTAAAACTACAATCTTTATAAATAAAAATAAGGAAACTATATGTTTTGAAGGGTTATATTTTGAGGAGATACAAATATAGATTATGAACAAAGCCATCATCAAACACCTTATGAATACAAACATGAAAAAAATATTTTCGGAAGGATTATATTTTGAGAAAATAAAAATATAGATTATGAACAAAGCCATCATTAAAGACATATAGCAAAAATAGTGGATTTAAAGGAAGATCATACCTCATAAGGAAAATTAAAACTATTGTGTGGAGCAATTTTGAGTTTGGGGTTCATAAGCCAAACTTGTACAACAATTTTTTTTTGTTAGAACCTTCATATAATATAATTGTCAATAGAAGTGTGGAATAGAGAGACTTTGTAATGAAAATAATTGTATTCTTGAAGGGATCTAGGAGTGCTTGTGTCTAGTCCACTAATGCCTAAACTTGAACTTACTCCAATAACCAAATTCAAGCCTTTTGCATCAAATGATGAAGCACCACCTTTTCCCCCTTTATGTAATCTAATCATCCGTCTAAATATGATATCATCTACAACCTAGAATGAAGCAACTAAGTAAGGTTATGAGGTGGCCCCACTGAGTCACATTAGAAGCAATTGATATTCTACACACATAAAAACATAGACACAAAATTTAGTACATCCTTTTAATTTTCTCTTTTACAAACAACGAAAATATTCTTGGTTATATTCGTAAAAGTCTATAAATCCGGGATCTAATAGACTTTACAACTATATTGGTAGAAAAAATGCTTATTTATGGTTTTAAGATTAAAAAAGGTAACATAATAATTCTATATCTCCTTGATTTCTATAGTATTAAGTTGCTACTGTGGATAATACTAAGATCTTATGATCAAACTTTTATTCCTTTTGGATATCTTTCTAATGTAACTTTGTGTTTTAAATAACCATAGGATTTTTTTTGAAAATATATTCTCCTTTCTTATGGATAGCTGCAAAATAATTTCAACATTCTCGTGTGAAATTCCCTAGACTTTCACAATCTCTATCATTTTCTTTGGAACTTCTTTTATAAAAAAATTAAAAAAATAAGGTTACAAGATGTTAGGTCTATATAATACTAGTGTAGCCCCCTATCATTTCTACTATTTTGTGAGTTGGTTGCATAACACAGGGAATTTGAAATATTTCCCCTACACAAACTCTCACTCCTTGGTTGAGGCATATTAGGGAAGATCAAAATTACTCTATATTCTATGCAATACTTTCTAATCGTAAAGTTGTTGTCATCAAACTAGTGATATTTAAGGTATAACTAAGTAGGCAAATCATTGCAGAAAATTATGCTGAATTATCATGTTGATTTTTGCATAAGAACAAATGTTGATAGAAAACATATCATAAGACCCCCTAAAGTTTCCAGTCTTATACAAGCCAATGATTAGACTCTTTTTTACCAATGTAGACCTGACATGGCATTATTATCCATTACTTTCCCACTGATCATTTCCATGTAGTCATATGCTTTATATGCATGTATTATAACCAAACAATTTAGTGCTTCCCCCAAAAAGGCATAAATTAGTGATTGTTTGATGGAACCCAAGTGTTTAACCTTACATGTACTATGTTGCATTAAAAAAAAAAATGAGACTATTAGCAAATCTAAAATAAGAATCAAACAAGAGAAACATGGTAGACATCGATATTATATTTGCACAAAAAATAAATTAGAGAGATTTTCATATATATCATCATGATAAACATCCAGGTTCTTGATCAATATATTTTTCTAGTTTATGAAATCTTCAATATTCGAAAACAAGTAAAAATTTAGAACCAATCACAAGAAGACAATATGATAAAAAAGGTTGGGCTGGCAACCCATGTCCATATGTTTTGGTAAGGAAAAACTATCCTGGTGTAAGATAAGATGGTCCTTTTTGAGGCAAGGGCCAACTACTAGACTTGAGAATTACATATTTTCTCATTAAAGAAAATTTCTAGTCTTAGACCAAGTTGAAGACCTTACAACACTTCCAATATTTACCTACAAAAGGTAGTGGTCATTAAGACACAATGATATGTTCCTTTTCTTTTTCAAAGGGTAAGTATAAGACCCAAATTTGGAGTATGAATTAATGTAAGGAGCACTTGAAAATTACCTAAATATTTGTATAAATGTGAACAGATATCAGTTTTATAGGTTGTAATGTATGTCAAAATGGCCCATTAACCATTAGATGTGCATAGCCCTCACAAAAGTGCAATTATTCTCTAGCCACAAAGGATGGAATGAGGATATGAGATGTCCCCCTCCCTTTCCTACCTTGAAATTTAAGATCCAGGACAATATATATGACTCTAAAACTTAACTTCTCGTTGGTAGTTTCCTAGATCTAATCCTTGTGAACCTTCCACCTTGGGTTCATCTGAATTACTAATTTATAGCAGCTAGTAGTTGATAATATTGCACTTGACTTCAACCCAACACAGTAGGAAGTTCAAGATAAAAGATAAAAACTAAATGCCAACAACTTTCAACCATTATGGCACACATTTTCAAGCATATATCAGATATGATAGTCAATTTACAACAACATATTATACAAAAAACCTCTCTTATTTTCAATCTAAATGTTAAATAACTTCTCAATTTGATTCTCATGTTATGCCAAATTGGCATGAACAATTGTGGAAATTACCCTATGAAGAAGATGATGTAAGATGAAAATCAAATATAGAATATGACAAGTTTGGATAGCTTGAAATTTCATATATATGTAAAGGAAATGAAGTACATGTACATGTCATAGCGTTACCACTAATATGGTACAAAATCCATCTCTCTAATACCTAGCTAGGGAGAACCATGAAAACCCTATCCATGACTAAAGATCCAAAATAAACGAACATAACATTGACAAGTCCTTCGATTCAACACTTGTCTCCCACAAGCATCCTAGATTCCTCCTCTTCTCCTCGATCAAGATGCCCAAGTAACACCTACGTTAAATATTTACATCAACCTAGCATAAACATTGGAAAGTCCTCCTTGTCTCCCACAAGTGTCCTAGATGTCTCCTCCTCTCCTCAATCAAGAATAACAAGTAATTCTCGGGTCTCTAGCCTACTTCTCTCATGAAAGCTACAAGGCGAATTCTTCACTATCATCTAAGGTTTATAAAAAAACCTAGCTTATTTTTCTCCTTCAGGGTGAAAGCTTAACAATAGAAAACCCCTCAACGTTTCCAAGAAACGAACAAGGCCATTTTTTCATGAATAAAAGAAGTGCAGATTTTACAATATTTTGATCACTAAAATTAAATCAAATAGATAAATAGTGCACCTTATGTTTATTATGCCTTCCATAAATATGTGAAAATTTTTTGGGAGACAAATTTGAAACCTTGAAAATAAATCTTCGAGGCTTAGAAAATGAAATATGCTAGATGCAAACAGGGGAATTATTTTTACATAGTATAATATGAGTAGGAAATAAAAAAAACTATTACTTACTGTGGATATATCAACAGAAGAAAAATCAAGGAAACCTCATTGAAAGGAATATATGATATTTTTCTCAAGTGGACACACCTAGAAGCATCTTGGTGCTACTGCAAATTTTCTAGCGGGACATACCACCACCTAATGATCAGCCAACTTGTTATATATCTAAAGATCACTTCTATGGAATAAGTGGAATAAAATTTGTATATTTTAAAAAATGCATGGAATCCGAACAAATTGGTATAAGTGTCATACGATCCATACAATAATGTTTTACAACAAATGATTGTTGTACATCTTAAAAAACTTATAGAAAATAAAATTCAAGTTATTTAGGTATTCATGTATGTTGTTTTTTGTACAACATGTGTAATTTTCCTTTTCAATTTTTTCAAAGGAATGAAAATCTTATTCGAAGGGATAGTTATTATGTTTGTGCTATTTAATTTCTAGCTATTGTGTGACTAATGCTATACTTTGAAATTTAATTTGAGCATTAATTAAATTCAATAGTTTTTTTATTTGATTAAGATCATAATGAAATTAGTCAAAGAGGGCTTGAAATTTTAACAATTGCATGGTATCATGCCTTCCATATAGCACATTCTTGGTGTTAGACAACTTGAAAAATGGAGCCTCAAATGTATGACCTCTAACAAGAAGTCCTGCAACAAACTTTAGAAGCAAGAGATAAGTATGCAAGTGGAACTTGGTGATGCTGCCACATATTTATTGAAAAAGTAGGATCCATCTCATTCCATATGCCATCACGAGATATCCTTGAGTTGACTAGTGTTTTTTATTTTATATGTACCTAGCTTAACTAAGAACCTCCTCAATTTTTGTAATGAAAAACCTAGATTTTATGGTTTTTTTTTATGATAAAAAACTCTCATATTAAACAAATGCTAATATCCTTGTGACCTGGAGAGGGTGTATACATAATTTGTAGGGGATCCTAAAAATTCCCTAGTGCATGAGAATAATAACTTGTATGAGCTTTGGCACGTAAGACTAAGTTGCTTAGATTATGGAGCATTGCCAATATTGAAGTACATGGTGCAGTGATTGTTAAACTTCAAGGTTTACTTCAAGGTTGAGACAAAAGGAGGATATGAGAGTTTGTGCGCTCATAAATCATGTTAAGTTTTACTTTCTCAATAACAATAATAGGTAAATAAATATTCAAACAACTTCATGGTCTCATTCATTTAATGTAACATGTGTTTCGTGTCATAGAGTATGTGAACAATGGAGCCTGATATATATCACCTCTAACAAAAAGGCCTTAAAAAAACTTTAGAAGTAGGATATAAGTATGTGAGTGGAGCCTCATGATGAGCCTAGTGATCCATCTCATCATTCCATATTCCATTAAGAGATATCCCTAACCTTACTAGTGTTTATTTTTTATGTGTACTTAACTTAAGTAAGAATCTCCTTTCAAATTATGTAATGAAATTCCTAGATTATATGGATGTGTGTGATGATTAACAACTCCTAATCTATAAGAAATTCTCATATCCTCATGTATTGTAGAGGGTGCATCTATAGGCTATAGAGGATCCCTTGAAAGGCCTCTTGCATGACGATAAAAACTTGTGATAACAACTTGTGTGGGATTTGGCACAAAAGAACAATTTGATTCAATGATGTAGCATTGTCAATTTTAAAGGATATGGTGCAAGGATTGTTAAAATTCAAGGTTGAATTCACAATTGAGACGAGAGTTTACAAGATTTTGTGCACTCAAAAAAACATGTGAACGATTCTTTCTCAACAACAAGCATAGGTTAATAGAGATTTTTGACCTAATACACTTAAATGTATGTTAACCTAAGTTACTAGGATACAAATTTAACAAATATTTGAAATTACATGCTCCTGATACAATGGGGAAACACCACATAGTAAAAAATACAATTTGATAATGATGTATGGTTGATAATATAAGAGAAACTATGGGTAATTTCATACTGTGTATGAATGAGGTAAATAGAGAGACCTTATAAGAGAAACAAAAGGAAATTCCATATTTTGTATGACCGATCAATGTTAAATATAACATAAACAAAAGGCATAGCTGAATACTTCATGATAAATATTTCATGATAAACCCTAAATATTTCAACTCAATCAACCATAAAGAGTGCACTTTATATTATTAAGTCGTCTATGCATAGGTGAAAAATGTTTAGGAGACAAAGTTAAAACCTTTGAAAATAAAGTTTCCAGGCCTATAAAATGAAATAAGTAATATTCAAATAGGGGATTTTTTTTTGACATAGTATGAAAGTAGGAGGAAACACATCAATACATATATTTGCAATAGATATATCAGTATAAGAAAAATCAAGGCTACATCATCATCTAAATATTTCAACTGTATGTCAGCTCAGCCTGTCATGATCTTGCATAAAATTTTGCTTAAAACCTAAAAATTCCCAGCTATTTATGACGTAAATGTATATTGTATATCTTTTGAGAACATGCTATAGTCTATCAAAGAAAAAAAAATGAATTAATAAGAGAAACAAAAAAAATAATTAATATTTTGCATGACTGAGGCAAAGAAAGAACACTTATAAGCTAGAAATATCTACATATAAACCTAAAATGGAATGTTATTGGAAGGAAAATAATAGTGTGTATATACACCAATCGTCAACCAACAGGAGAAAACTATTGATGTGTATATATAAACAATATTAGCACAAACTAGTTATTCTTGGAGATTTATGACATGTATACCTTTTTTTGTCAATAACTTGTATTCGGAAATGTGGGGATTTTTAATAAAGTCTAGGAAGAACCGCATCATCATAAACCACATTTAAAGTGTCTACGTCATCGATAAATTCATGTGGATGTTCCTTAACAATCTTAAATATTTTCTTGGAGCCAGCCATTCTAGACATACGGTGGGTGTGTCGTGCCCAACTGTGGGTTGTATTATTTTATGGGTTTTGTGTGGCTGTTCCATATTTACAAGAATCAATGTTATTCTAATTGTAGGGTCTATTATTTAATTCCTCTAGGGATCTATTTTCGTTGACTAGACCTTAGAGCTGATAAAAAATGAATTGGATAGAAAAGGTAGCTCTCAAGTGAGTACTGCACTTGGAGGCTGAACAAAAAATGGAGAGTACACTCTACATTCATTAATCAAATGATAAAACTATAAGTACATCACAAAGGAGTAGGAAGTTGTAAACAAACTCATATATCCTAGGAACTAATTCTAACTTAAGGAGCTACGTTACAAAAGTGTAACCATTTTTCCATTAATACAAAATAATATTAATTATTTTCAACTCTCCCCCTTAATGGAGAAAGGATTTTCCCGAATTCCTAACATCCCTCTAAACAATTAAAAATTAATTTTCCCAAGAGGCTTAGTAAAAATGTCTTCCATATTGTCACAAGTTTTACAATATTCAATAAATATTTCTTTTGACTGGAATTTTTCTCGAACAAAGTGAAAATAAGTATCTATATCTTTAGTATTCTTGTGGATTACTGGATTGTATGATAGCTTGATGGTGTTCTGGTTGTCACATTTGATGATGGTTTCTTCTTTGTGCTTTTCTCCTGCATCATGGAGAATCCTTCTCAACTAGATAGCTTCACATGTAGCTGCACACAATGCTTGGTACTCAGCTTCAATTGAAGATAATTCCATAGTACTCTGCTTTTTACTGCTCCATGCTATGACCTCGGATCCAATACTAAATGCATAAAATGTGACGGACCTTGGGTCATCCATATTACCTGCCGAATCCAAGTCTGAGATACCTGCTAAAATAACATCAAATGTGTCAGTGTATAAAATACCATAATCACTAGTACCACGAAGATACCTCAACACACTTTTTGTTGTCGTCCAATGACTTTCAAGTGGATTAGACATGAACTAGGTCAACACACTAACAAAGTATGCTAATTCTGGTCTAGTTGTAGTTAGATATATCATACTACGAACTAGTTGTTTATACAAAATGGCATCCACCTGCTTAGAGCTATCATCACTGCATAACTTCAGATTCTGCTGCAAAGGTGTTGATGTTGTCTTACACTGCTCCATCCTAAACCTTGTCAGCAGGCTTCTAATGCACTTCCCTTGAGTAAGAAAATTTTGTCCAGAGTCTCTCCATACCTCTAGACCCAAGCAATAATGTAGAATTTCAAGATATTTCATTTCGACTTCTTTGATCAAAGAATTTGCATTACTTGTGACATCTGTAATTCGATTTCTTTGATAAAAGAATCTACATTAATTGTGACATCTGCAATACGATTTCTTTGATCAAAGAATCTACATTACTTGCAACATTTGCAATTTTATTTATTTGATCAAATAATCTGCATTACTTGTTATAATCATGTCATCCACATATAAAGAAATCAAAATAATATTCCTCTATTTATTATACAAGGTATACATATTTGGATCATTCATGCTCCTATGGAAAACATGATGTAAGAAGAATGAATCAATATTCTCGTACCAAGACTTGGGTTCTTGTTTTAAACCATATAGTGCCTTTTTCAACCTAACACTAGATGTTCTTGCCCTTCTTTGAAAAACCCTTTAGGCTGGACTAAATAAATCTCTTCCCTTAAATCACCATTTAGAAATGTAGACTTAACATCTAGCTGATGTAGCTTCTACCGATATTTTTTTGCTATTGAAATTAACATTCTAATGGTATTCAATTTGGCTACAGGATAAAAGGTTTCTTCAAAGTCTATTCCCTCTTGCTGCGAATAACCATTTTCTACCAGTCTAGATTTCAAATTTTCTATGTTCCCATCTACATTATATTTACGTTTGTAAAACCATTTACAACCTATGGGTGTTTTTCCTTCAAGCAGTTCCACTAGATCCCAAGTATTGTTTCCAATAATTGATTCCATTTCTTCATTCATTGCAACCCTCCATTATTTAGATTGACTTGATTCTATATATTTTTTGGGCTCTATAACATTTAAAATGTTCGACATTAAAGCATAGTCTTTCAATTTGGCTGGTAATTGAGTCTGGCTACCTGATCTTCTCAGTAGAGGACTCACCTCAAATCTATCTGCTTCAGACCTGTGCGGGCTTGCCTTGTTGACTACATCACCTATTTCTTCATCTTTATACTCATGTTGCTGATTATCCTCACTGCTTTCTTCCATAAATAATGGAGTGTTCAATTATTTATGTCTGTCTTCCTTTCCTTTGTCAACCTGCTCATGAAATATAACATCTCAAAATGCAAGTATTTTATGAGTCATGACATTAAACAACTTGTAGGCTTTAAACTCAGTGCAATATCCTACAAAGATACATTTCATGGCCTTAGGATCTAATTTCTTTCTATCCTCCTTGGGTATATGGGGAAAGGATTTTGACCCAAAAAGTCTTAGATGGCTCACTGCTGGTTTAAATCCATAAAGTGCTTCAAACTGAGTCTTAAAATTAAGAAATTGACTAGGACTCCTATTTTTTAAATAAACAATTGTGTTGATAGCTTCAGCCCAAAAACCATTTGATAGAACCTTACCTTGAAGCATAATTTGTGCGCACTCCACTAGTGTTATGTTCCTTCGTTCTAGAACTCCATTTTGCTGCGAAGTGTGTGGCACTGTGAACTGTTGAACAATCACATGATATCTGCAAAAATCAATGAAATCACCAAACCTGTATTCTCCCCCTTGATCGGAGCAGAGATTTTTTATGAATTTCCCTGTCTACCTCTCCACCCGAGTCTTAGATTCTTTAAAACATAGAAAAGTCTCACTCTTTTTACTTAAAAAATATATCCAAGAGAATCTAGTGACGTCATCAGTAAACAATAAAAAATAATATGCACCACCTATCGACCTAGTCTGCATAGGTCTGCATATGTCTGTATGCACCAGATCTAGAATATCTCTTTCCTTCCTATCATCATGCAAATGAAATTCTTCTCTATGCATTTTCCCTAATGCACATCCATCACAATCTAACTGAACGTTATGAAAAGAAGGGAACCCATCGACCATACCTTTTCTTTGAAGTATCATGAGGTTTTGTAAGTTAAGGTGAGCGAATCTATGGTGCCAGAGATTTTTGGTTGTCAATGCTGTTGAAACTAAAGCTTCGTGTGGCATGCTCTAAACATTCAATCTGTATAGGCACCCCATACACACTCCTGATGCAACTAGTTCCATCTTTCTTTCCTTTATGACACAACATGTCTTCAAGAATTCAACTTGCAGGTCCTCATTAGTTCTCATTGATACAGAGATTAAGTTCTTCTCAATTGCGGGCACATACATCACATTCTTAATATGTCTGATGTTACCGCTAGGCAACATTATCGAAATATCACTGTACCCTTTGATCTCATAACCTCTATCATCTCCTAGATAAATTTTAGATCCGCAAGAGGTTTCTTCAAAAAACTCAAACCAATTTCTCTTACCTTTCATATGTGAGGATGTGCCAGAATCAACATACCATATGTCGTCCTCATCCTCCTCAGAAGCTAAAATAGCACAATCAGCTACAAACAGTCAAAGATCATGACTATGATCTTCATCAAAAAAATATATCATGTGCTTACTCTGCTTATTCCTGGCCTCATCTATCTACATCTTAAAGAAAAACTTAGCTTGATGACCACTTTTCCCATAGTAAGAGCATTTAATGCCAGAAAAATTATTTGCAGACATACCTATAAATGGTCTCTTTTCAAAAGTGCTTCCACCTTTGTGTTGTTGCTATGGCTGTTTTCCTTTGTACAACTTTTTCTTCGCCATCAACGCAAGACTGGTACTTGAGGTCTCCAATTCTGTCACCGCTCTTCTTCTTGTAATAAAATTCCTGTCAATTCTTCAAATGCAGGGGCTTTATGTCATGTTGGAAACCCTCTGATAAACATCTAATATTCTTCCTTCATTCCATTCAAGGTGATTGTGACTAGATAGGAATCAGACACCTTCTTCTCGATGTTACCCAATCTGGCCTTCAGGTCTTTAACCCTTGAAATGAATCCAGCAACAGATTCATTCTCCTCCATTCTCATTGAAAACAACTTTCCCTTGAGCATCAAGATGTGATTTGTGCTTTGTGTCTAGTATAAGTTCTTGGGCGTTTTCCAGATCTCAGTGGATGATTTTCCATCTCTGATGTTTGGGATAATATTGTCTTTAACAGACACCTTCAGTAAGAGTTTTTCCTTATTCTCCCTTTTATCCCAGTCTTGTATAAGTGTGGTTGTCAGTGTTACAATATTCAATTTCTGCTCATCACCGCTGATAATCCACCACGCATTTTCTCCCTCAAGAAGTGTCTATAGCCTGAATTTCCAATTGGTATAATTAGACCCATCGCATTTGCTAGACTCATTGGGATATGTGTCTATAAGCTTTTTCATACTGGATTGATCTGATTTGGTGATCCTCTGATTAATTTTAACCAATTGAATAATTTCAAGCTACGCTAAAAAAAAACTCAATACATACCAGAACCGAATCACAGATCCGCCACTGATTTGGCACTATATTTGTGAATGCAACTCAGATCCACCACTAACCTAAATATTTGCTATGTCTGCGGCTAAGATCCATCACAAACGGGAAAATCCCATTTGCAGAACCAACAAAATATGTCTCTGTGACTCAAAACCACCACAATAGGAAAATCCCATGTGCAGAACCAAAAAAAGATGTGTCTACGACTCTGATTCACCACGAATAGGAGACTCTAATATGCAGAACCAACAAAATGAGGTCAATGCATTTCAGAGCCCAAAATCTACGTTGAATAGAAAATTTTATAAGTGTCAAGAAATCAGCATGGGCATGACCTTAACAATCACACTGATCACGCCTATCAGTGTAATTGTTGCGCTGAAAACCACTCTAACCCGCCTGTGCTCAGAAAAAAAAAATCCTAGACCTATGAGTGAGGTGTTTTTTGTAGTCCACCTACTCCTTTGTGAGCATTGAAGCTCCTTTGTGCAGCATAGCCACAAAGGCTATGTAGTCGTGAAGGCTTTGTAGTTGCGAGGGCTCTGTAGCCACTTAGGTCTCTAAAAGAAATTAGAATGACCCTGCCTGAGCTATTATACCATGATAGAAACTTAATTGAATAGAAAATGAAGCTCTGAGGTGAGTACAGCACCAAGAGACTACACCCAAAATGGAGAGTACAGTCTACATTCATTATCAAATGATACAACTATAAGTACATCATTAACGAGTAGGAAGTGTTGGATAGGTAGAAGATTCAAATGCAAAATAACACAAATATTTCACACATGAAACAAAAACGATTTGTGGCTCTTCTATTAATAAATGAAATTCAATCTCACTCAATCACAATGAATACAATGAACCTGGTGAAGGGTATTTAACCTAAATTGATTGACATGCATACACTCATCTATTACATAACTGAACTTGCCCAAATCTCACTTAACTCACTCTCTCTAACTGACCCACCAAATTTATCTATCACTCAACTCAACTAACTCACTTAACTGATTGTCTAACAATGCATGTGGGAGGTAATTACATATTTTAACACTCCCCCTTAATTACGACCGCTAAACTAAAACATAACTCATGCCAACTCAAACATTCCTGTTGTTCTATGTCTCAACTAGGCTTAAAACACCCGAGTTTATTTTGTGAAACTAAAACAAATCTACTGCTAATGGGTTTGTAAATATATCAGACAAATGATCACTATATTTACAAGGCTTCAAGTGAGCTTCTCCATTGCTCACAAGTTCTCTAATAAAGTGATATCTAGTATCAATATGATTTCTCTTTTGATGAAACACACTATTCTTGGATAGTGCAATCGCTGATGTGTTGTTACAGTATATCGTTGTTGATCCTTTCTGTTGCTACTTGAGTCCATCCAATACTCTTCTTAATCATACTGCTTGACATGTTGCTAAGGTCCCTGCTACATATTATTCTTCTGTTGATGATAGTGTCACAATAGGCTGCCTCTTAGATGCCCATGCTATCACACCTGAACCAATATCAAACACATAACTGGATGTGCTCTTTCAATCATCCAAACTTCCTACAAAATCACTATCTGTGTATCAATCAAATCTTTCTTTTCTCTATTTGCATACATTATGCCATAATATCTAGTTCCTGCTATGTATCTTAGAATTCTTTTTCCAACACTCTAATGTGTGTCTTTTGGAGTCTCCATAAATTTGGAAATCAAATTCACTCCTTGCATAATATTTGGTCTTGTAGCTATGAGATACATGAGGCTACCAACCAATCTTTTGAATAGAGTTGGATTGACATCTGCTCCTTCATAATCATTACTTAACATTGTATCTGTTGCAACTCATGTAGGTAGAGGTTTTCAATTATCCATCGTGAATCTTTTCAAAAAATGTCTGGCATATTTATTTTGGCAAATAAAAATTCCTTTTTCAGATTGCTCAACTTCAATGCCAAGAAAGTATTTCATGAGACCAAGATCTGTCATCTCAAATTATTACATCATGGCTGCTTTAAATTCAACTAACTCAAGATCACCTGTAAAAATCATATCATCAACATATAGGCAAACAATCAAAATCTGTCCATGCCCATTTACCTTTGTGTATAAGGTAGGCTCAATGTTGCTTCTACAAAAACCATTCTTAATCATGTAACAGTCGATTCTACTATTCCATGCTCTAGGTGCTTGCTTCTTTCCATAGAGCTCTTTCTTCAATCTGTAAGCTTTATCTTATTTACCTTCAACTTCATAACCTGGAGGCTACTGCACATAAATTTCTTCTTCTATAATTTCATTCAAGAAGTTTGATTTGACATCCATCTAATATACTTTCCACTTGTTCTGAGTTGTTGTCGCTAGAACTGCTCTTACAGTATCCAATTTGGCTACTGGAGAAAATGTTTCCTTAAAGTATATTCACGGTTGCTGTGAGAATTCTTTTTCTACAAGTCTTGCTTTAAATCTATTAATCTCACCTTTCTCATTCACCTTTGTCTTCTACACCCACTTCACACCAATGGGATTTTTATCGTTTGGTAAATAAACCAAATCCCATGTATCATTCTTTTCACTTGAATCCATCTCTTCATCCGTGAATTGCACCCAATTTTCATCTTTGGTTGTTTCTTCAAACGAAGAAGGTTGGAATTCCAATAATGAAAAATTTGAACTAACATCCAAATCATCATAAATATATTTTAAACTTCTCATTTTTTTATTACCATTGATTCATTCATTATCTGATTGGCTGCTTAGAGAATTCTGGTTTGTTGATCTACTTGAAGATCCATGCTGCTCTAAAAATCTTGGATTCCTTAATGGTGTGACACTATTTGGTGTCTTCTCTCTTGATTCTTCCTACTCCTTTTCTGCTACATCATCCTCTTCCATCAATGGTGCTTGTGCATCGGTTGGTGTGTCTACAGTCCCTTTCCATGACTCTTGTTCTTTGAACACAACATCTCTGCTAACGATTTTCTTCTTGGTGACAGGGTTATACAATTTTTAAGCTTTTAACCACTCACTATAACCAGTAAATATTAATTTTTCACTTTGATCATTTAATTTTCCTCTTATTTTTTTAGGCACATGTGCATAGGCTACACATCCAAAAACTCTGAAATGAGATACACTGCCTGACATACCTGACCATGCTTCTTCTGGAACTCTGTTCATCACACTCTTTATAGGAGATCTGTTTATCACATAAACATAACATGCAACTGCTTCTACCCAATAATCATTAGACAAGTTTCTTTCTTTCAACATGCTCCTTGTCATGTTCATGATTTTTATGATTTTTATCTCTACTACACCATTCTGGTGTGGTGTGTATCTGTTTGTAAACTGTCCTCTGATTCCATGTTGCTTTTTGTACTCATGGAATGATTTCGAATCATATTCTCCACCACAATCAATCTCAATACCTTGATCTACCCATCACTTTGGTTCTCTAATAAGGCTTTGAACTCTTTGAACTTTGAAAAAGTTTCAGACTTCTGCTTCAAAAGGTAACCCAAGTCTTTTTTCTATAGTCATCAATAAAAGTGAGGAAGTTACAACTTCCACCAATCGACTGTGTCCTCATAGGTCCACACAAGTCTGTATGCACCAAATCAAGTGGTTTATTTTCTCTGTATGAAACTCCTTTTGGAAAAATTTGATAATGATGCTTTCCCAAAATGAAATAGTCACAAGTGCTAGCATGTTCTTTGATGGGAGGTAAACCTCTAGTGACCTATTTCTGTTGTAACAATCTTAAACTGGAAAAATGCAACTGTCCAAACCGAAAGTGCCATAACCAGTAATCATTATAACATGCAGTTGTAAAAGAACTAACCTGATTATTGTAGTTCATAATTAGAGGAAAGAGTCTGTTCCTCATTATTTTCACCTTTGCAATCAACTACTTTCTTGGATATTTTTCATAAATAACACACTATTGCCCTTAAAAGAACACTTTGTATTCTTTCTGCGTTAATTGACCAACACTTATCAAACTGTGTTTGAGTCCAGGGACATAATATACTTCTGATATTGTCTTTGCTCCACTTGCTTGGTCACAATGTTGACCACTCATTTTCCATCTACATCCACAGTATTGTCAGTCCCCAAATTTACCTCTGTCTTCATAGATTCATCCAAATTTGCAACCAAATTCTTGTTGCATGTCATGTGGTTACTGCAACCACTTTCTAATAGCCAGAGCTTATCAGATGGTTCATGAATGGTGTTGCATGCTAGGAACATGGAGTTAGTATTCTCTATACTAACATTAGCTCTATGATTTCCTTGATCAGTTATCTTATTCTTGCAATCACGAGTATAATGACCAAATTTATTGCAATAATAAAATTTCACCTTTAATTTTTCAAACCTTTGATTATTGTGAAAGCTTCTACTGTTGTTGCTTCCACTTTGATGCTCATGCTCTTCTCAGCCTTCTTTCTGACCACCATAGCTTCGATCTCGTCCTCTGCCTCTCGATCGACTTATACCTCGACCTCTTGAAATACAAACATGACTTTTGAAGGCATTTTCTAAAGAGGAATCCTTATTTCTGTCTATCCTTGCCTCATGGGATAGAACTGATCCCATCAACTCATCAACTGTTAGTTTTTCCAAATCCTTGGCTTCTTCTATCGCTGCTACCACAACATCAAACTTGGTAGACAAAGATCTAAGAACCTTCTCAATCATTGTTCAATATTTAATATCTTCACCAAGACTTTTAATTGATTGATGACAAACATGACCCTATTCATGAAGGAATCAATGTCCTCTATCTCCTTCATTTGTATACTTTCAAAATTTATCCTAGGATTCTGCAATTTAACAGTATTGACTTTGGCCATACCTTGATGGCTTATCGTGAAAGTTTCCCATGCTTCCTTTGTTGAAGAAGTTATCATTATCTTATGGAAAATTGTTCAGTCCACTCCCTGCTGGATAAGAAGTAATGCTTGTGCATTCTTCCTCTTGTCGTTCTTCCATTTTTCCATGTCTGCATTACTGAGGGCTCATTCTTCTACATCATTTTGAGGTTCTGCAAACCCGAACTTTACATGATCCCAAACATCATGCTCTTTTAACATGGTCTCCATTTTAATAGTCCACACATTATAATCCTTCCCAGCGAAAGAAAGAAGTCGTGGTTGAAAACTTGATGTGGCCATGTTGCTTCAAAAAAAATATTTTTTGATAAAACCCTAATTTTCTCTTATAAAAACTTTGGAGAACTCCTTTGAAAACAAAACCATTATATTTTTTATATAATAAATCCTTTTATTAAAGAAATATGTATATATATATATAACTTTTATAATAACCTTCTCTTTAAAAAAACACACCTTTATTTCAAAATCCTTTAAAAAGATTATTATAAAAAATACCTTTTTTTTTTAAATATATTTTTATAAGCTTCTTGTTTAAAATCTCAACTCTATAATTCATGTATGGTTTGAGTAGAGCCTTTTTCAATTGCAATATCGCGTATGAGTGTTAATAAATGAACGCGTGAAACAAAAAGGCTTACGTATGCTTTGAACGAAACCTTTTTTGAGTTTTATTCCGTACATTGTCGGTTGACTCTTATTCTGCATGCTGTCCACTTATTTTAAGATAAAACTGAATTGCGCGCTCTCCGACGTGAAGAAACCGTGGAATAAACCAGATTTTGATGAAGTTGTAAGTTTCACGAAATATCCGCCATTTTTTATAAGAATAGTTGTGAACCTCCGTGTCTGCTGCACTGAAAACATGTGGACCTGTGCGACTCTTTAATGGTTCACCGATTTTGCAAATATTAGAAAAAAAAATGCCAGTCTTTTGCTCTTGGCCTTTTTCTTTGGCTCTGCTTGCCCACGGATCTTCTGATCCTTCTTCAGCTTTGATACCAATTTGTTCAATAGGCAGAGGATTCAAACACGCAATAACACAAGTATTTCACACATGAAATACAAACTGGCTGCGTCTTTTCTATTAATCAATGAACTTCAATCTCATTCAATCACAATGAATACAATGAACCGGTGAAGGATATTTAACCTAAATTGCTTGACATGCACACACTCACATATTACATAAATGAACTTGCTCAACTCTCAGTTAACTCATTCTCTCTAACTCACTCACCAAATTTATCTATCACTCAAGTCACCTAACTCACTTAACTGATTGTTTAACAATGCATGGCAGAGGTAATTACATATTTTAATAGAAAGTTGTAAACAAACTCCTATATCTTAGAAACTATCCTAACTTAAAAAGTAACTTAAAAAGCTACGTTACAACAGTGTAACCATATCTCCATTAATTAAAAAATAATATTAATTCTTTTCAACTAGAACTAACATATAAATAAGATGGCAACGTATAAACATTTCACCACTCGAATTCTCATATATCGTAGTATTATTGGTCAAGCATGGTTTTGATGACTAACATGTATTGTCTCTCATATCATATTATATGAACTATTCTGTAGTCAATAGTTCAAGTCACCATATGGTGAATGATTTACAGGTTGCATATTTGTAATACAAATTTTTCTTCCACCAATAGCTATGTTTCGCTGTCCACTGTTTCTAATAGAGTAACGTGATCCTGTGTATCAAATGAGAGAGCGTCACAGTCAATGAGAGAGCGTCACAGTCAATATATCTATTGGTTTGAGATGTGGCATTTTTCCTTTATCTTATATGAGTAACAAAGAGCGATTTAAAATAGAGTTGTCTAATGAGACGAAGGAATTGCTCGGATGGTCAAAATTGGCCGGAATTAGAGCCATAAAAATTTAAGAAATCTTATAATAACAGTGTTTGAATCATGATTTTGATGGTGGAAATGGATTTAGCACCATCAAAAACATCTAAGGCACCAAAAATATTAAAATTTGATAGTTATAAAGTGGATTTACAAAAATCCCTACCAAATTTTCTTAAAATCTTACCAGAATTTCCATAATTTTCCACACAAAAAAAACAGTCTAGTCAGACATTCAAAATTATCACTTCAACTCATGGTGTTACAATATTTTAAAAAGTATGCTTAATTGTCAATCAAATACACCCATGTCCCCATATATTACTTCCACAAAATAGTTATGCTCAACCACAGTTCTCACCAGTCTACTCATGAATTTGTGCACTGGATTTCAACTCATTGTCTAATATTCAGACGGAAAAGTCTGGCAAAAAACTTTTTCTGCTAAGCTTTTGTATCATTCGTCAAACATGAATGCGATGGCTAGCATTTACTGTCTCTATATAGGAATTGAAGTATAGTGCATTCAATAATTTAATTGTTGTGTACGAGATAAATTGGTGTATTCATCACATGCAACATCTTGGCACGAATTTAGGAGTGGCATTTCCATCAATATTTTTATTTCTTTGGAATATGAATCCTTTTATTTCATCGTGGCATATTCATTCGTTTTTTAAGACTTTAAAATGATAAGAATAGAAGACTTAGTCAAATAACCATATTCAAAATCAAAATCATGAGTTAAATTTATCGGCCAAACTTATCCTAATATAAAGTCTTTGTGACATTTTAAATATTTTGCTTCAATTTGAACAAAATACATTATAATCTTTATATAGTATTTTCAAAGCATATTTATGTTCAACGGCAGCTCTCCTGTGTCTCAGGCTTACATCTTAAAAATTCTAGTGATTAAATAATGTTCGTTTACTTTAATTATCTCCACGAATAGATCTAAAAAGACTTAGATGAGCTGAAAATTTTCTATAGATTGTGAGAGATTATCAGTATATTCTTTCTAAAAGTAATTTTAGGTTATTCTAATTTTATCACTCTAAAATTATTTAGTACGTTATTCTAATTATTTCCACTTATTCCTCTAAAATGATTTAGATGAGATCAGTTGGTTTTGGAAGTTTTATTTTACTAAAATGTAAACTGATTTTCTCTCATAGTTTTTCAAAAATTAGATTGATTTTATTATTTAAAATTTCTTAATATTATACTTTAAAAGCTGATGACTCGTAACAATTCAAACTGTTAAGTGTTCTTTAAGGCTAGTTAATCAATGTTTGATTGTTTTATTATCTTTCTGTTTCTATTAGTAATATATAGGGTAACTAAGATCCATTTATATTAGATATGTCAATTGAAAATATCTCACCTTAAGTTAATTAATTAATGTTTTTACATTTTCTTTTTTCTATTAGTAATTAGGATGAATCTGAATAAGATCATTGCGCTGAGAGGCACATTCTACGTGTAAGTATGTTGGAAGCCAAAATAAAAAAAACTAAATAAAATTTTAAAAATAAAATCTCAATATTGTCGGCTTAAACAATAATTTAGAAAACCATATAAATTAAAAATTAAAAATTTATTAAAAAATAAATTTATCAAAATATGAAGAGGTTTACGAACACTAAAAAACTAATTGGTAAATAAATAAAAATATAAATAAAAATATAAATAAACTAGAGGTATGGTATATAAAATAAAGATATGGTAAATAAATAAAACCTTTTATTTATATTTACTCAATAAACCTCTATATTTACAAAACTCAAAAAGGAGGTTTTATTTAGGTGAAGCCTATGGGCCAAATACCATGGGACAAATACCGTGGGCCAAATACCATATTTATAAAAGAGCTATGGTAAATAAATAAATATAAATGAGGTATAAATAGGTAAGTTAGATAAATAAAAAAATATCAAATGGGATTAGAAATCAACATCTAATTATATATGAAATTTATGGCCCAAATACCATGGAATAAATTATTATTAATAGCATGCAAAAAAAACATTATTGCGCTGAGATGCGCATTCTACAGCCCAGTATGACCCTGATTTGTAAGTATGTCGGAAGCCAAAATAACAAAAACTAAAGAAAATTTTAAAAATAAAATCTCAATATTGTTGGCTTAAACAATAATTTAGAAAACCATATAAATAAACAATTAAAAATTCATTAAAAAATAAATTTATCAAAATATGAAGAGATTTACAAACACTAAAAAATGATATGGTAAATAAATAAAAATAGAAATAAACTAGAGGTATGGTATATAAACTAAAGGTATGGTAAATAAATAAATTTTTTTTTTTATATTTACTCTATAAATCTCTATATTTAAAAAACTCAAAAAAGAGGTTTTATTTAGGTGAAGCCTATTGGCAAAATACCATGGAACAAATACCATGGGCCAAATACCATATTTATAAAAGATCTATGGTAAATAAATAAAAATAAATGAGGTATAAATAGGTAAGTTAGATAAATAAAAATATATCAAATAGGATTAGAAATCAACATCTAATTATATATGAAGTCTATGGTCGAAATACCATGGAATAAATTATTATTAATAGCATGCAAAAAAAACCTTACTGCACCGAGAGGCACATTCTACAGCCCAGTATGACCCTGATGTGTAAGTATGTTGGAAGCCAAAATAACAAAAACTAAAAAAAAAATTAAAAATAAAATCTCAATATTGTTGGCTTAAACAATAATTTAGAAAACCATATAAATTAAAAATTAAAAATTCATTAAAAAATAAATTTATCGAAATATGAAGAGGTTTACGGACACTAAAAAACGATATGGTAAATAAATAAAAATATAAATAAACTAGAGGTATGGTATATAAACTAAAGGTATGGTAAATAAATAAAACCTTTTTTTTATATTTACTCCATAAACCTCTATATTAACAAAACTCAAAAAACATATTTTATTTAGGTGAAGCCTATGGGCCAAATATCATGGGACAAATACCATGGGCCAATACCATATTTATAAAAGAGCTATGGTAAATAAATAAATATAAATTAGGTATAAATAGGTAAGTTAGATAAATAAAAATATATCAAATAGGATTAGAAATCAACATCTAATTATATATGAAGTCTATGGCCCAAATACCATGGAATAAATTATTTGAAAAAAAACATTATTGCGCCGAGAGGCGTATTCTACAGCCCAGTATGACCCCGATGTGTAAGTATGTCGGAAGCCAAAATAACAAAAAGTGAAGAAAATTTTAAAAATAAAATCTCAATATTGTTGGCTTAAACAATAATTAAGAAAACCATATAAATAAACATTTAAAAATTCATTAAAAGATAAATTTATCAAAATATGAAGAGACTTACGAACACTAAAAAATGATATGGTAAATAAATAAAACTATAAATAAACTAGAGGTATGGTATGTAAACTAAAGTTATGGTAAATAAATAAAACTTTTTTTTTATATTTACTCCATAAACCTCTATATTTACAAAACTCAAAAAAGAGGTTTTATTTAGGTGAAGCCTAGGGGCCAAATACCATGGGCCAAATACCATATTTAAAAAAGACTTATGGTAAATAAATAAATATAAATGAGGTATAAACAGGCAAGTTATATAAATAAAAATCTATCAAATAGGATTAGAAATCAACATCTAATTATATAGGAAGCCTATGGCTGAAATACCATGGAATAAATTATTATTAATAGCATGCAAAAAAAACCTTATTGCACATAGAGGGGCATTCTACAGCTCAACATGACCCCGATGTGTAAGTATGTCGAAACCCAAAATAACGAAATCTAAAGAAAATTTTAAAAATAAAATCTCAATATTGTTGGCTTAAACAATAATTTAGAAAAACATATAAATAAACAATTAAAAATTCATTAAAAAATAAATTTATCAAAATATGAAGAGGTTTATAGACACTAAAAAAACGATATGGTAAATAAATAAAAATATAAATAAACTGAGGTATGGTATATAAACTAAAGGTATGGTAAATAAATAAAACCTTTTTTTTATATTTACTCCATAAACCTCTGTATTTACAAAACTCAAAAAAGACGTTTTATTTAGGTGAAGCCTATGGGCCAAATACCATGGGCCAGATACCATATTTATAAAAGAGCTATGGTAAATAAATAAATATAGATGAGGTATAAATAGGTAAGTTAGATAAATAAAAATATATCAAATACTATTAGAAATCAACATCTAATTATATATGAAGTCTATGGGCCAAATACCATGGAATAAATTATTATTAATAGCATGCAAAAAAAACATTATTAACCCTACAGCCCATTATGACCACGAAGTGTAAGTATGTGGGAAGCCAAAACAAAAAACAAAAAATAAAATAAAAAGTAAAATCTAAATAATATCTGCTTAAAGAATAACTTACACGACCATATAAATAAACAAAACTTCTTTTTCTACTTACTCGGGAGTTATGGTAAATAAATAAAGCTATAGTTTATGGTAATAAATAAAAATATAAATAAACTATAGATATGGTAAATAAATAAAACCTCTTTTTATATTTAATTCATAAATATCTTTGTATTTACAAAAACTCAAAAGAGAGGTTTTATTTAGGTCAATCCTATGGGCCAAATACTGGGACAAATTATTATTAATACCATGGGCCAAATACTATATTTATAAAAGATGCATAAATGTAAGATAAATAAATAAAAATATATCAAATAGGAGTAGAAATCAACATCTAATTATATATGAAGCCTATGGACCAAAATAATAATAATAGCATGCAAAAAAAACATTTTTAACTCTAACATTAATATCAAAATATTAATATTATTATTAAATCTAATATTTATATTAATATTATTAAATTTAATAACTATATATATATATATATATATGGGAGGGAGGAACAAAGACATATGATAGAGCTGGAGAAATAGCAGGAGTGACAAAGGAGAGATGGAGATAAACTGAAGGAGAGGGGAGAGGAGGGATGAAGTGAGAGATAGAGACAGAGGAGTGAGAGAGATAGAGAAGGGTAAGAGAGGGAGAGGGAGAGGGAGACATAAAGATGGAGGTGGGAGAGAGAGAGGATGAGAGAGGGAGGGAGAAGGAGGGAATATTGGAGGGGAGAGAGAGAGAGAGAGAGAGAGAGAGAGAGAGAGAGGAGGAGGAGGAGGAGAGAGGGAGAGAAGAAGAAAGAGATAGAGAGTGATAAGTGGAGAGAGATGGAGTCACAAGGGAGATATGGAGATTGAGCTTGTATGTTTAGGGGTGAGATAAATAGACTTAGAAGGAATGATGGAAAGAAGGGGGGAGAGAAGGAGAGAGAAGAAAAAAGGGATGGATATAGTAACTAGTTGGAGAGAGAGATACAGTGACGGGGGAAGAGAGAGGATTTGAGAGAGAGAGATAGAGAGAGAGAGATGGAAAGAGACGGAGGGAGAAAAACACACACACACACACACACACAGAGTGAGTGAGAGAGAGAGAGAAAGAGAGAGATAGTGATGAAGGACGAGAGAGAGGAGTTGAGAGATATGAAGAGAGTGAGGGGGAAGTGAGAGGATTGTAGGGGAATGAGAGAGAGAGAGAGAGAGAGAGAGAGAGAGAGAGAGAGAGAGAGATATTGATGGGGGAAGAAGCAAGGAGGTATGAGATAAAGGGAGAGAGAGGAAGGAAAAGAGAGGGGACTTGAGAGAGAGGAGGAGAGAGGGAGGAAGATAGGAGGAGAGAGAGAGGGAATAATAAATACATAGTGACAAGTAGAGAGAGGGAGGGATTGACAAGGGAGAGATGGAGAGAGAGTGTGTATGTTTTGGGGTGAGATAAAGAGATAAAGGAGGAGAGATAGAGAGAATGGAGGAGAGAAGGATTGAGAGAGAGAGGCATATATGAAAAAAGTTGGAAGGTGAAGATAGAGATAAAGAGAGAGGTGGGAGAGAAAGGAAGAGAGAGAGAGTGGAGAGAGGTAGGGAAAGAGAGATGGATATGGAGGGGAGAGAGAGGGAGGTAAGAAGAAATACATAGAGATAGAGATATGGAGAGAGAGACAGAGAGAAAGAGAGTGATAAAGAAGATGGAGAGAGAGGGAGAGAGGATATCAGGAGGGAAGAGAGATATAAGCTGGGGAGAGGGAGGGAAGGGGAAGAGAGAGAGGGAGAGAGGGAGGGAGAGGAGGAGGGAGTGAAAAATAGATAGTTTGTAGAAAGAGAGTGTATGTTTTGGGGTTGATGTAGAGAGAAAAAGGGAGATAGAGATATAGATGGAAGGTGAAGAGAAAAATTAGATAGATGGAGACAAGGATGGTGGGACAAAGAGATT
Organism: Pinus albicaulis; assembly: GCA_034641835.2. Taxonomy (NCBI): domain Eukaryota; kingdom Viridiplantae; phylum Streptophyta; class Pinopsida; order Pinales; family Pinaceae; genus Pinus; species Pinus albicaulis. The sequence goes on along the minus strand of CM076580.1, from coordinate 19,406,634 downwards.
GATAAATATGGAGTGAGAGAGTGTGTGTGTTTATGGGGGTGAGATAAAGAGAAAAAGGAGGATATATGGAGGGAAATATAGATATATATGGAGGGCGGAGAGAGGGAAGAATATTTATTGCAATATATGCATTGATTTCAATGTAGAAGGTGATTTCTAATCCTAATTTATTTCTTGAACTAGATGCATTGATTTTAGTGTAGATTTTGATTTCTAATGATATTTGATTATTTGCACTAGATGCATTGATTTCAATGTAGATATTTTATAATTCTATTTGATTGCTTGCACTAAATGCATTGATTTTGTTATAGATGGTGATTTCTAATCTTATTTGATTGCTTGCACTAGATGCATTAATTTCAATGCAGATGTTAATTTATAATTGTATTTTATTTCTTACACTAGATGCATTGATTTCAGTATATATGATTTATAATCCTATTTGATTGCTTGCACTAAATACATTGATTTCAGTGTAGATGGTGGGTTATAATCATATTTTACTGCTTGCACTAGATGCATTGATTTTAGTGTATATGTTGGTTTCTAATCCTATTTACTTACTTGCACTAAATGCATTGATTTGAGGGTAGATGTTGATTTCTAATCCTATTTGATTACTTGCATTAGATGCATTGATTTTAGTGTAGATTTTTTTTTCTAATATTATTTTATTTTTTGCATTAGATGCATTGATTTTAGTGTATATGTTGATTTCTAATTTGATGTAATTGGATGTATGATGATACATTAATTTTAAAGCCATTGGATTAATATGTTCATTGATTTTAGTGTAAGCACAAAAAAATATTGACAATGTAGATTTATATATGTGTTATAACTTAATTAAACCTAATAATATTGGAGAGCAAGAGAGACAAGGTATGATGTTTAATACAACAACTCCAGCTAAATATTTATGATTTCAACTGCCTTTTTAATATAATCGATATGAAAAGATGAAAAAAATAACAAGGGTGACAATAAGAATAATAAAAGAAAATAGTTTTAGATTGATCACAATGAAGGCTATTTTTAATTTACTACATTCTTATTATTCACATTTTCTATCACTCAATATTATTAAATTTTCACTTTGCATTCAAAAATTTTATTTCGTCATTAATTAAATAAGCGAATTTAAAATTAAAATGAATCTATAAATCTCAGACATATTTAGAATATTTAAAATGGTTATATTAATATTATTTAACATATTTAAAATGGTTATATTAATATTAGATGTATTTACATATTTTTGATAAAATTAATCATATGTTCCTCATATTATCGATAGATTTCCTTGGCCACACATTACTGAAACCAGCTTAGATCTATCTTAACTCTGGATCTATCAAGTGCCAAGAGGGACCAAATCTCTCTATGTGCAAACCTTTCCTCAAATTTTGCACTCAAAAAAGAGGTATTCACCTATAGAGATTTGATCCTTCTCGGCACTAGATCCGAAGTTAAGATGGATCTAGGCTGGTTAACCCTAGAGCCCATTATGACCCTGAAGTGTAATTATGTCAAAAGAAAAAATAAAAAACTAAAAATAAAATAAAAAGTAAAATCTAAATAATATCGTCTTAAAGAATAACTTACACAACTATATAAATAAATAAAACTTATTTTTCTACTTACACGAGAGGTATGGTAAATAAATAAAGCTATAGTTTATGGTAATAAATAAAAATAAAAATAAACTATAGGTATGGTAAATAAATAAAACCTATCTTTATATTCAATCCATAAATCTCTTTGTATTTACAAAAACTCAAAAGAGAGGTTTTATTTAGGTGAATCCTATGGGCCAAATACTGGGACAAATTATTATTAATACCATGGGCCAAATACTATATTTATAAAAGAGGTATAAAATGTAAGATAAATAAATAAAAATATATCAAATAGGAGTAGAAATCAACATCTAATTATATATGAAGCCTGTGGACCAAACTAATAATAATAGCATGCAAATGCTCTGCTAGGGTTGGAACATGGCTCTACTAGGGTTCTGACTACCTCTGCAATGGCGCTGCCCTAAGTGTAGATGGAAGACCCATGGATCAGCATGCAACCGGATAATTGATTCACAAAGTCATGTGCACGGGCTATGGCAAATTCACTGGGGGGAGGCAACCTGCCTCCCCCTACAAACGAGGAAAGGAATGAAGCAACCTGGACAACCTCTGACAATGCTAAAATAGAACAGAGGAATGAAGTACCATAGGCGCAGGCCTCATCAGACACTTCGGAGATACTAGCTGCGAGCTTTGCAACATGCAAACCCATTGCGGCCGAAAGACCTAAGATCAATCTGCCCAGTCACCACATAAATTTCCAGATTAAGTTTATGAATGATCATGCTCTTATTGGAATGTTTATTAGCTACTGGCCAACTGAGAAAGCTCTGTAGGGATGGATTGCTTCAAAATGGAAGTGTAACACCCCCAATTTCTGTGTTGAATTTGAAAAAGTTAGACATTTGAACTTTAATCCTAAGGGGGAGTGGACCCCAAAGGATAAGTATGGTGTGAATGTAATTTAATATTTAAATTGATGAAATAAATAAAATGATTGTGCATTTTGACCAAGATGAGAATTAGAGATCACTTGCCAAATCCATGAGGATGGATAAGGCAACAAATCCCCACAATCTTTCAAAAATCCTTGAAAGAAATTAATTTAGATTTTGAGGAGAAATCTAAATTTCCCCAATGAAGAGGAAAGTAGTTGGGAAGAGGTAAGAAAAGCTGGAAAAGCTGAGGAAAAGCATAAAACAGCTTTAAAGAGTCCCAAATGGGAAGCCTAGGCTAAACAGGAAAGAAAGCATCCTGCTATTCTGGACGCAGAATTAGAAACATGCTTTGGGGAAACATGAGCTTAAATAAGCTGCTCCTAAGCAGATTAGAGGTTGATCTGTGATGGAGGTGATCTCAGCTCGGGGGTGAGTTCTGGGAGACAAAGAGGACTCTAAGGTTGGGAGGTTGGTCATTTGCAATAGTGGTATGTCTCTGAAATTCTTGTTAAATTGATTTAATATGGTATGAATTGGCTACATATAAAATTACTTTGAATGGTATGTTTGAATTGTAGTACTACATTTAATAGAATCCATCTTAAGGCCTTCACCTTCCAGATTTTGTATAGTTGTAGACCCAAAATATGTAGAGTAGAAACCCACAGAAAATTTAAACCAAGATCGGTTTAAATCTGAAGGAACTTAGTCTCCACAGATGATTAAATACTAATTTGTTTCTGATATTTATATATATATAGGTGAAATTGTATACTCATGGTTATGCTAGAAAAATCATATATCATAACTTAAATCTATGTGGTACAACAAAAATAAGCGCAAGGACTTTAGAATATGTATTTTGAGTTCTTATTAAACCAAGAAGTAAATCTATACTATAGAAGTGTTATAGCAATTTATAACAATTATCGTGGCCATTGCATTCGTAATTTACCGCCAACATTGAACTAAATATCATCAAAAGGACCCAATATACATTTAAATCCCACTAACAAACTAATCATGAAATACATGAATATGAAATCAAAAAATAAAAATAAAATGTACCGAGAACTAATAGCACGTTATAACCCCGATTATAAATAATGAGTGGACGCAAAAAATTATATATATATGAACCACGATTATAATCGATGAGTTGGACGCAAGAACTATATATATACGAACCCCAAAATAGATTGGTTGAATGAATGGTCAAACCATATTAAAGTAGGTGGGTTATTTGATTCACTGTACGTGGAGGTTAATTCAAAACAATTCCTTCTACCGCACCTACGTAAATATTCCACTGCATTTTAGGTTTCTGTCAACCATGAGACATATTGAACATATACAACAATATAATTTTGAAACACCGCGTAGGTAACAGGGGCAGAATTAAATCTATGAAACAACGAGTAGGCAACTAATGCCGAGAACCAAATCTTTGCGCAGGGGGTCGAGGCTTATATGCTACAGGTAGAAGATTTTTATATGTTAGAAGGTATTATAGTCAATTATCAAGGCGATGCAGCTATACCTATTTTCGTGAGGAATGTACGAGCATTAAAAATAACAAAAAAAAGCAGAGGCGCCATCGCATGAAGGGAGGAAATTACCGACATAGGAGCTCGATTTTTCCCCTGGCAGGGTATTTGGCCAATATTTCCATCTACAATGAAGCCAATTGACATTATATGGATGTGAACAGCCAGTACACCGATGACCTTGGTCACGACTGAGCCATGTTAATGAAAACATATAAACAAAATCATAAAATAGGTTCTGTCATAGAGCGTTTGATCTCCGACGATATTAGATTTCTGGAAACACAGAAAAATAAATTGAATGCGTAAATATCTGCAATCGGATGGCAGAAATAGTGAGTAACCTGAGAGCAGGGTTCTCTTTCGACCTTGGTAACACATCGATTTAAACAGACAAAGAAAGTTAAAGCAAGTAGTCAATACAACGAAAAGAAAATATTAGTAAGTCTGCCGTAGTGAGGCTACCAAACTTGAGCACAAATAAAACCTGAGATCTAGCATTTGAACGTAGAAAAACATGTTAACAAAAGGGGTCGGCGTGTAGCCAGGAGGAATGCTCAATTAATGGGTTCTATCCATTGCGACGCGTACTGAGCGCGGCAATAAGAGACCTGCAAAAAGGAAACCCTTACGAATAAAAAAACTTGTCTTCACGTCAAACAGCCTACCATTACCTATGATAAGAAAAACAAGGAGATGTCTGAAACCTGAAGAGCGCGTCCAGAGAAACCTCGTCATCTGCACCCTCTGCACAAACAACCCATAAACGATTTAGAGACAACATTTCCTAACGATATCAGAAGAAGTTGCAGATTGAAAGAAATGATAGAGGTAGGGTTAGGAGAAACGAGAAAACTTGCTGTGGAGTCCCTTCACGGGCAAGAGATTTACACCTTCACACTATTTTAGCATCCCTACACAAAAACCACAGGGAAAGAATCATGCCTTAGGTAAAGGAGTTGGGAACAATGACAAACACAACCACAAGAATAAGATCCAACCGTAACCCAAACCAGCTATATAAATAATCATAGGCGGAGGGCGAGAGGAATGGCATCGAGTTGTTGCCACGAAGATAAATCGGATGGGTAGGATAAAACCCTAATCCCACTACCCTAGAAAGTCAGAAAATCCCAAAGTCGATTGGGAAAAACCCAGCTTCGTCGATCTACTAGTACGATGCGATGTAACTGGGGTTGCAGAAGGGGTATGAAGATGCAGCATGGCGTCCTAGTTTTCTAGTCTGCTCAGCTGCAAGGATCACCCTTTTTGTGCCATCCAGCTGTGTGCTACGCCTCGAATGCATATCGGTGGTAGGATAACCCTAGAATTCAAAAAGTCCCAATACAGAAATTGGCGCACCCCGTACTAAGCCAGAAGAGAGTAACGAAGGGAAACGTTACACGTAACATACTTGCTGGGCATGGGTACATAAACGCCGGCATCGAGTGCTTAAATCTCCCGAGCGAGAAGCCGGCCCTGCATCCAAAACCATCAAACATCACAGTGAACACACGTTAAATCAGACCCATCTGATGACTAATCTATACTGCTATTCCTATCAATAGCCAATACGCACGGGGCGCATTATGCGTATAAAAAAATCAGATTTTATATGAGCTGGTTCAAACCAAAACAATGCTAACTCGACGCAAGCGGTAATGAACACCAAGACGCATAACTGGTAACCGCAGTGCAGGCGGAACCATTCATACAAGTATAAACCAAGAATAACATGCCCTCCGGCGACGAATTAGAAGAATGGTGGAAAACGTGAAACCACGCCACCAAATTTTATGATTAGGGTGAATGGGTATGTCTCGACGTCACAAAATTGACAATCTGACCACTGTCATAACCATTAACAATGCATGTCGACGTGGCATAATAAATCGCCAATTCACGGTTGTATATATCAATGAACCGGTCGCCTTAAGCTCCACGACGACATAGACTCGTCGATGTACTAAGCTATGAGTGCGTACCCAATGTATTATATGCAAAAATGATATTTCGACATGTGATTGAGATATGGGGCGGGTTCAATCATATTATAAAATGCTATATACATGTGATTATAGCTATACGAATTCCATGCTAATATAAAAATGGGGTGTTATAAATATATATAGATAGGTGACATATATAGATGTGTGCCTTCAATTCATAGTATTAAAGGGTAAAGATATATATGTGTTATATATATGTATGGGTTATATAATGTTATCAAAGGGTGTGTTCTATATATATATGTATTATATATGTGGTATATATATGTGGATTCAAAAATATGGTCAAGGGATGGGATATATATATAGGTGTTACATATATATATGCATTATGTATGTAAGTCCATAAAGCCTATGCTTATATTATGTCTAGGAAGAATATCGCATGCTAATACCAAGGAGTATGGAAGTTATATACAGGGTTGTAATGTATACCTGGGGAGTATTCAATGCTTATCGGAAGGGATAGTGGGAAAGAAATCCTGAAGTTGGTAAGAGATACTAGATGAGCATAAGAAATTTTAACAAGAGGGAAATTAAAATTTAACTCCTTACTCAAAAAACCAGGTAAATGAAACCCCAGTATATAGGTGAAGAAAAAAAAAAAATTTCTTAAACTGGAGGTGTTACAAATGGTATCAGAGCCCAAGTTACAAAACTGGGCTGTTGTTACTGTGCTCACTGAATTCTGAATGCTAGTCTTCTAAATGAATGTTGTAGAAATTGTTGTTATTTTTTCAATTTCACTGACCAAAATTTTGAGTGTGTACAGTGGTGATACAATGGCTGAAGAGGGAGGAATTTATGTGGATTTGCGTGATGAGTTTGCTACTCTAGATCCCAATGCCCCGGTAATTGCTATGTTGCACAGAATGCAACGAGAGTTGGCTGAACTAAGAAGCCAAAATGACATGTTGTCATCAGCCAGTAAGGAGAAGGAAAAGCTCATTAGAGAGCTAACTTCCTGGAACAGCCAGGAAGGTGAAGGTTCCGGAAAGAGAAATATGGATGAGTCTGATGATGATGATGCGGGTAGATAGCAACATAAACAGAAAAGAGAATTGCAGGGAGAATTCCGAAAGATCAAACCTCCCTCCTATGATGGGGAGAAGGAAGAAGATGCTGAAGCTTGGTTGCTGAACATGATCAAGTATTTCCAAGTTTATGAATATGAGAGCAATCTGAAGGCCAAATTAGCTGTGTATCACCTACAAGGAAAAGCTACACTGTGTTGGGAAGAGACAAAAATGGTGCATGCCATTGATGAAAAGACAATTACGTGGGAAGATTTAACGAACGTTATTATGATGATAAAGCTAAATAATTCCATGAACTTAGACTGGGACAGCTCACAATCGATGAGTTTGTCACTAAGTTTACTAATTTACTGAGGTATGTCCCTTACATTAGGGAAGAAAAGGCAAAGGTACAAAGGTTTTTGAACTGCTTGCCTACTGTGTACAAGGAGAAAATAGAGTTTGACAACCCAAAGACAATGGACGAAGCAGTTAGAAAAGCAAGATTATGCTATCAACAGTTTAAAGGTAAGGCTGAACAAGGAAAGAGCTGGGTGAACAAGGGTGAGTTCAAAGGGAAAAGACAAAAACTAGCATAGCTAAGGAATTTTGGCAGAGATCATCAGCGGAAAAAATTTAATAAACCAAAAGAAAGCCAAACTGCTCAGTCCCAAGTGGCTTCAAAACAAGTAGAAGGGAACAATAAAAAGGAAGGGACAGTCAGAATGAAGGAACCTTTGAAATGTTGGGGCTGTGGAGAACCCCATATGATGAGGTACTGCCCCCATTGAAATATACATATGATCAGCAGAGAGCGAGAGGCAACAACAGTAAATCACATAGCCAGAAATATACCAACTATCAGTGCAGCATTGGAAAATCGGCAAGCAGAACATCAAGCAACCATGGTGGAAATGGAGGGTAAGATTTCTGACCTACCTGTTACTGTTTTGATTGATCCAGGTGCTTCTTTGAGTTACATTAGTCCTGGAATTGTAGAAAAATGTAAAATTAAACCTAAAAAATTTCAGCAGTCATGGTTGGTATAGCTGGCCACTGGAACTAAGAGAAAATTCACACATAAATTGGCCAAAACAGCAATACAATTAAATGGTTTTCCAACAGAAGTAAATTTGAACATATTGCCATTAGGATCCTATGATCTGCTGATAGGAATGGATTGGCTGGAAAAGAAGAAAGCTCTGATGAACTGCTGGGATAAAACCCTGCATTGTGTGGATGAAGAGGGGAAACCTTTTACACTAAAAGGGAAACCAAAATCCATTTCAGTGAGACAAATATCAGTCTTACAAATGAAAAGAACAGCTAGAAAAGGATACCAAGTTTATGCGGTACATGTGGAAGAAGTAGAACAGAGAACTGAAGAAAATCTGCTGAGTGAATTACCAGTGGTAAGGGAATTTAAAGAAGTTTTCCCAGATGAGATTCCTCATCTTCCCCCCAAAAGAGAAATTGACTTTTCCATAGATCTGGTGCCGGGACCCACACCTATTTCCCGAGCCCCCTATCGAATGAGTCCGCCTGAACTTATGGAGCTGAAGATGCAGTTGCAAGAATTACTAGATAAAGGTTACATTAGACCAAGTGTGTCTCCGTGGGGAGCACCAGTGTTATTTGTGAAAAAGAAAGATGGGACTTTTAGGATGTGCATTGATTATCGTCAACTGAATAAGTTGACCATTAAGAATAGATATCCACTCCCTAGAATTGATGATCTTTTTGATCAAGTGAGAGGGGCCTCGGTCTTTTCAAAGATTGACTTAAGGACTGGGTATCACCAGCTCAGAATCAAAGAAGAAGACATTAGCAAAACAACTTTTCGAACCCGGTATGGACACTACGAATTTGTAGTCCTACCTTTTGGTCTGAAAAATGCCCCTGCCACCTTTATGTGCCTGATGAACAGTGTGTTAAATAAGTATTTGGATAAATTTGTTTTGGTGTTCATAGATGATATTTTAGTTTACTCCAAAAACAAAGAGGAACACAAGGAACATCTGCGGATAGTGTTGCAAACTCTGAAATAAAATCAGCTATATGCCAAGTTCAGTAAATGTGAATTTTACAAGGATAAGATTCAATATTTGGGTCATATTATTTCTGAAAAAGGGCTTGCAGTTGACCCTGAAAAGGTAAAAGCAATTAAGGAATGGCCAGTCCCAACTGATGTTTCAGCAGTGAGGTCATTTATGGGGATGACAGGCTACTATCGTAGATTTGTGGAAAGATTTTCTGCCATAGCACATCCCATCACTTCATTGCAAAGAAAGGGTGTCAAGTTCGTGTGGACTGAGAAATGTCAAATCAGTTTCGAACAATTGAAACAAAAACTTATTTCAGCCCCTATACTAAAAATTGCTGATCTTGATAAAGAGTTTGTTGTATGTACAGATGCTTGCAGAGAGGGGCTAGGAGAAGTCCTATTGCAGGAAAATTCAGTTATTGCATATGAATCTAGGAAACTGAAAATACATGAACAGAATTATAGTGCATATGATTTAGAATTTGCAGCTGTTATCCATGCTCTGAAAATGTGGCAGCACTATCTTCTTGGGAAAAAGTTCACATTGATGACTGATCATATTAGCCTCAAATATTTCTTTTCTCAAACTGACCTGAATGCAAGACAAGCCAGATGGCTGTCCTTTTTAAGTGAATTCGATATGGACATAAAGCATATCAAGGGAAAAGAAAATAAAGTTGCGGATGCACTTAGTAGAAATGCTTGTCAACATCTAAACAACATTGGGAGTAGTGCCCAGATGGGGGTAGAGGAATTGGTGGGAAAAGCAGCAAATCAAGATCCCAACTATGAAGCACTCTTGGTGAAACTACAGAAAAGGGATAAAACTGATTTCACTAAAAATAAAAAAAGGGCTACTCTATTACAAAAACAGGTTGTATATTCCAAATATAGAGTCATTAAAAAGAGAAATTTTAGATGAATATCACAAACAGCCCTATGCAGGACATCCAGGATACCAAAAGATGTTAACAGCCTTGAAGAAGAAGTTGTTCTGGCCAGGAATGAAGAGAGATGTGGCAGAGTATTTAAGTAGATGTATGGAATGCCAGCTAGTCAAAGTTGAGCATCAACATCCAGCAGGACTTTTAAACCCTTTTCCAATTGCAAAATGGAAATGGGACACAGTCTCCATGGATTTTATAACAGGACTACCTAAAACCAAATACCAACATGATTCTGTAATGGTGGTAGTAGACACTTTGACCAAAGCTGCCCACTTTATACCAGTGAAATCTACTTTCGGAACAGCTCAAGTAGCAAATGTTTTCCTGAAGGAGATAGTAAGGCTTCATGGAGTTCCCAAAGTAATTGTTTTAGACCGAGATGCTAAGTTTACAGCAGCATTTTTGAAGGGATTGTTTGGAGGGATGGGTACTAAGCTGAATTTTAGTACTGCCTATCACCCTCAAACTGATGGGAAAACAGAAAGGACGAATCAAATTTTGGAGGGTATGTTGAGAATGTATGTGATGGATAGACCATCAAAGTGGGAGGAGTATCTGCATTTAGTTGAATTTTCCTATAATAACAGTTACCAATATTCTATTAAGATGAGTTCGTTTGAGGCATTATATGGAAGAAAGTGTCGTACTCCTTTGAGCTGGAGCCAACCAGAAGATAAATTAATGCTGGGACCTGATGCCTTACAAGAGATGGAGAGAATTGTTAAACAGATACAAAGAAATATCAAAACAGCACAAGATCGCCAGAAAAGCTATGCTGATAAGAAAAGAGTACACCGAGAATTCAAAGAAGGGGATCATGTGTATTTGCGCATCAAACCCAAAAAGAGCACACTTTATGCTGGAAGTTGTGCAAAACTTGCTCCTAGATATTGTGGGCCTTTTGAAGTTTTAGAAAGGGTGGGACCAGTGGCTTATAAGCTGGCCTTACCACCCCATGTTAGAGTGCATAATGTGTTTCATATTTCGTTATTAAAAAGATATGTGCATGATGCTTCTCACATAGTTGATTGGAATGTTGTACAGGTGGAACCAGAAGGGGAGTTTCTGCCAGAACCGCTTCAAATATTGGAGCGGAAAGAAATTGAATTGAGAAACAGAACAGTGGCCAGAGTAAAAGTGCAGTGGAAGCACTTTACTGCTGAAGAAGCTACCTGGGAAAGGGAAGCTGAAATGATGGAAAAGTATTCGTTTTTGTTTAAATGAACTCTAGTAGTTTAATAACAACACCGAGGATGGTGTTTATTTTCAGAGGGGGAATATGTAACACCCCAAATTTCTGTGTTGAATTTGAAAAAGTTAGACATTTGAAATTTAATCCTAAGGGGAGTGGACCCCAAAGGATAAGTATGGTGTGAATGTAATTTAATAATTAAATTGATGAAATAAATAAAATGATTGTGCATTTTGACCAAGATGAGAATTAGAGATCACTTGCCAAATCCATGAGGATGGATAAGGCAACAAATCCCCACAATCTTTCAAAAATCCTTGAAAGAAATTAATTTAGATTTTGAGGAGGAATCTAAATTTACCCAATGAAGAGGAAGTAGTTGGGAAGAGGTAAGAAAAGCTAGAAAAGCTGAGGAAAAGCATAAAACAGCTTTAAAGAGTCCCAAAATGGGAAGCCTAGGCTAAACAGGAAAGAAAGCATCCTGCTATTCTGGACACAGAATTAGAAACATGCTTTGGGGAAACATGAGCTTAAATAAGCTGCTCCTAAGCAGATCAGAGGTTGATCTGGGATGGAGGTGATCTCAGCTCGGGGGTGAGTTCTGGGAGACAAAGAGGACTCTAAGGTTGGGAGGTTGGTCATTTGCAATAGTGGTATGTCTCTGAAATTCTTGTTAAATTGATTTAATATGGTATGAATTGGATACATATAAAATAACTTTGAATGGTATGTTTGAATTGTAGTACTACATTTAACAGAATCCATCTTAAGGCCTTCACCTTCCAGATTTTGTATAGTTGTAGACCCAAAATCTGTAGAGTAGAAACCCACAGAAACTTTAAACCAAGATCGGTTTAAATCTGAAGGAACTTAGTCTCCATAGATGATTAAATACTAATTTGTTTCTGATATTTATATATATAAAGGTGAAATTGTATACTCATGGTTATGCTAGAAAAATCATATATCATAACTGGAATCTATGTGGTACAACAAAAATAAGCGCAAGGACTTTAGAATATGTATTTTGAGTTCTTATTAAACCAAGAAGTAAATCTATACTATAGAAGTGTTATAGCAATTTATAAGAATTATCGTGGCCATTGCATTCGTAATTTACCGCCAACATTGAACTAAATATCATTAAAAGGACCCAATATACATTTAAATCCCACTAACAAACTAATCATGAAATACATGAATATGAAATCAAAAAAAAAAAAAATGTACCGAGAACTAATAGCACGCTATAACCCCTATTATAAATAATGAGTGGACGCAAAAAATTATATATATATGAACCATGATTATAATCGATGAGTTGGACGCAAGAACTATATATATACGAACCCCAAAATAGATTGGTTGAATGAATGGTCAAACCATATTAAAGTAGGTGGGTTATTTGATTCACTGTACGTGGAGGTTAATTCAAAACAATTCCTTCTACCGCACCTACGTAAATATTCCACTGCATTTTAGGTTTCTGTCAACCATGAGACAGATTGAAGATATACAACAATATAATTTTGAAACACCGCGTAGGTAACAGGGGCAGCATTAAATCTATGAAACAACGAGTAGGCAACTAATGCCGAGAACCAAATCTTTGCGCAGGGGGTCGAGGCTTATATGCTGCAGGTAGAAGATTTTTATATGTTAGAAGGTATTATAGTCAATTATCAAGGCGATGCAGTTATACCTATTTTCGTGAGGAATGTATGAGCATTAAAAATAACAAAAAAAAGCAGAGGCGCCATCGCATGAAGGGAGGAAATTACCGACATAGGAGCTCAATTTTTCCCCTGGCAGGGTATTTGGCCAATATTGCCATCTACAATGAAGCCAACCAACATTATATGGATGCGAACGGCCAGTACACTGATGACCTTGGTCACGACTGAGACATGTTAATGAAAACATATAAACAAAATCATAAAATAGGTTCTGTTAGAGAGCGTTTGATCTCCGACGATATTAGATTTCTGGAAACACAGACAAATAAATTGAATGCGTAAATCTCTGCAATCGGATGGCAGAAATAGTGAGTAACCTGAGAGCAGGGTTCTCTTTCGACCCTGGTAACGCATCGATTTAAACAGACAAAGAAAGTTAAAGCAAGTAGTCAATACGGCGAAAAGAAAATATTAGTAAGTCTGCCGTAGTGAGGCTACCAAACTTGAGCGCAAATAAAACCTGAGATCTGGCGTTTGAACGTAGAAGAACATGTTAACAAAAGGGGTCGGCGTGTAGCCAGGAGGAATGCTCAATTAATGGGTTCTATCCATTGCGACGCATACTGAGCACGACAATAAGAGACCTGCAAAAAGGAAACCCTTACGAAGAAAACAACTTGTCTTCACGTCAAATAGCCTACCAGTACCTATGATAAGAAAAACAAGGAGATGTCTAAAACCTGAAGAGCGCGTCCAGAGAAACCTCATCGTCTGCACCCTCTGCACAAAAAACCCATAAACGATTTAGAGACAACATTTTCTAACGATATCAGAAGAAGTTGCAGATTGAAAGAAATGATAGAGGTAGGGTTAGGAGAAATGAGAAACCTTGCTGTGGAGTCCCTTCATGGGCAGGAGATTTACACCTTCACGATGTTTTAGCTTCCCTGCACAAAAACCACAGGGAAAGAATCATGCCTTAGGTAAAGGAGTTGGGAACAATGACAAACACAACCACAAGAATAAGATCCAACCGTAACCCGAACCAGCTATATAGATAATCATAGGCGGAGGGCGAGAGGAATGGCATCGAGTTGTTGCCATGAAGATAAATTGGATGGGTAGGATAAAACCCTAATCCCACCGCCCCAGAAAGTCAGAAAATCCCAAAGTCGATTGGGAAAAACCCAGCTTCGTCGATCTACTAGTACGATGCGATGTAACTGGGGTTGCAGAAGGGGTACGAAGATGCAGCATGGCGTCCTAGTTCTCTAGTCTGCTCAGCTGCAAGGATCGCCCTTTTTGTGCCATCCAGTTGTGTGCTATGCCTCGAATGCATATCGGTGGTAGGATAACCCTAGAATTCAAAAAGTCCCAATACAGAAATTGGCGCACCCCGTACTGAGCCAGAAGAGAGTAACGAAGGGAAACGTTACACGTAACATACTTGCTGGGCACGGGTACATAAACGCCGGCATCGAGTGCTTAAATCTCCCGAGCGAGAAGCCGGCCCTGCATCCAAAACCATCAAACATCACAGTGAACACACGTTAAATCAGACCCATCTGATCACTAACCTATACTGCTATTCCTATCAATAGCCAGTACGCACGGGGCGCATTATGCGTATAAAAAAATCAGATTTTATATGAGCTGGTTCAAACCAAAACAATGCTAACTTGACGCAAGTGGTAATGAACACCAAGATGCATAACTGGTAACCGCAGTGCAGGCGGAACCATTCATACAAGTATAAACCGAGAATAACATGCCCTCCGGCGACGAATTAGAAGAATGGTGGAAAAGGTGAAACCACGCCACCAAATTTTATGATTAGGGTGAATGGGTATGTCTCGACGTCACAAAATTGACAATCTGACCACTGTCATAACCATTAACAATGCGTGTCGACGTGGCATAATAAATTGCCAATTCACGATTGTATATATCAATGAACCGGTCGCCTTAAGCTCCACGACGACATAGACTCGTCGACGTACTAAGCTATGAGTGCGTACCCAATGTATTATATGCAAAAACGATATTTCGACGTGTGATTGAGATATGGGGCGGGTTCAATCATATTATCAAATGCTATATACATGTGATTATAGCTATACGAATTCCATGCTAATATAAAAAGGGGGTGTTATAAATATATATAGATAGGTGACATATATAGATGTGTGCCTTCAATTCATAATATTAAAGGGTAAAGATATATATGTGTTATATATATGTATGGGTTATATAATGTTATCGAAGGGTGTGTTCTATATATATATGTATTATATATGTGGTATAAATATATGTGGTATATATATGTGGATTCAAAAATATGGTCAAGGGATGGGATATATATATAGGTGTTACATATATATGCATTATGTATGTAAGTCCATAAAGCCTATGCTTATATTATGTCTAGGAAGAATATCGCATGCTAATACCAAGGAGTATGGAAGTTATATACAGGGTTGTAATGTATACCTGGGGAGTATTCAATGCTTATCGGAAGGGATAGTGGGAAAGAAATCCTGAAGTTGGTAAGAGATACTAGATGAGTATAGGAAATTTTAACAAGAGGGAACTTAAAATTTAACTCCTTACTCAAACAACCAGGTAAATGAAACCCGAGTATATAGGTGAAGAAAAAAAAAAAGTTTTCTTAAACTGGAGGTGTTACAGGAAGCCCAAAGGTCATGTTACCCTACAGCTAGCGCCAAAGGGCTTCTTCAATGTCGCTTTCAACTGCATCGAGTACCAAAACAGAGTACCTGACGGGGGGCCTTACTTCTTCAACTCTGCTGGCTTATACGTAAGAGATAGGATTGAAATATTCAATCTGGATAAAGAAAACTTCAACTGGGCTCTAGTTTGGATATGTTTGTATTCGCTGTCGCTTGAATACAAGGATGAAGAATCGCTAATTGATATTGGTAAAGGGTTAGGCGAGTTCATTAAGATAGCGGAGGAAAAAAAGCTCATAAGATACACCTCCTATGCTCGAATATGTGTATACATGCAGCTCGAAAAATCTCTTTCGGATGCGGTAAGTCTGTTTCATGATGATTTTGAAAGGATCCAACCCATAGAGTATGAACATGTTCCCTTTCGATGTTGTAGGTGTCATGCCCATGGTTATCTATTCAGAGACTGCCCTGTCAATAATACCCCCAAGAATAAAGAAGTCGAGGACAAGTCTAAAGCAGATGGGTTCACCAAAGTCTCTAATCACAAAAGTCATAACAAGAAACCCCCATCAATGCCCAAAAAACCCAACCCTGAAGCCAATTCCCCTTCCACTAGCAATAGCTTTGATATCCTGTCTTAGCAAGACCTCTCGGACAACAGTCCCTCAACACCCTTTGACCCCTCTTCTAAGCCCTTCTCTTCGGCCGCAATCCCAAATCCTTCTGATCGTAAACCAAGCCCGCAAGAACCGCAGAAGATGGAGACCATGGATTCCAAGCTTAATCCAGAAACAGATCTTGTTATTTGGAAACCAAATAGTATGGACATTGACAGCCTCATGTTCGACCGTAAACTCTCCAATAAGGAAAACCCAAAAAGCAGTCAGCCAAGCCACATGGATGAGGAACCAGAGAGCTTTGATCTAGGCGAGCTTGATATCTTGGGACTGGAGGACACTTGTAGACAAAAAGAGTTCAAAAAAATAAATCCTTGACAGATTGAAAACTTAGAAGTTGTTCTTTTCCAAGCACAGCAACAAAAGAAACTAGGCATTCAACTAGGAAGTCATTAGGATGGTCAAAGAATTATAAATGAATCAAAGAAAAGAGGCAGAAAACTATATCTATAATGAACCATCATCATAAGGGGGATGCTGGTGGAGGCTAGAAGATACCACAAATTGACTCAGTTCTATAAGCCGATTCCCAATAGTTCCTCATGAAGCTCATCTCATGGAACGTAAGAGGGTTGAACAGCCCTAGCAAATGAAGAATGATCAAAAACATGATTCAACAAGAAAGACCATAAATCTTCTTTCTTCAAGAAACCAAATGCAATAGCACAGATCTTGGCACTATCCTAACCAAAGCATGGCCAGGATGCCACTCAGTAGTGGTTGATGCCTCTGGCTCTTCGAGAGGCTTAGAAATAGCATGGGATATGAAAACTATCTCTCTCACAGACTACCATGCCTCGCATAATCTCATTCAGGAAACCTTTCATCTCATGGGCACCTATCAAATGTCTACTTTCCTCAAGATTCGTCAAGTAAGATGTCACTCCTGAATACATTGGAGGCTCTCAACTCCAACAAAACACACCCCTTATGGATAATAGGAGGGGACTTTAATATGATCACCATGCTTGAAGACAAAACAGGGGGTCGATCAAGATTGGAGCCTGAAAGCTCCCACTTCAAAGAATTCATTAACAAAATTTAGCTCAATGACCTGCCTTTATCCAATGGAATGTATACTTGGAACAAAAAAAGATCTAGAAATCAGAAAATTGTGTCCAAACTGGATCGCTTCTTAATGTTAGACAATTCCATACATTTTGGGGGAGACATCTTTGCCTCTATCTTACCTATATCGGGTTTGGACCATTGGCCTATTTCTCTTCAATGGCAGTGACCCAACGACTTATCAAAGCGACCCTTCAGATTTGAAGACTTCTGGATCAATCATGCCAACTTCAAAACCCTAGTCCACATAGCCTGGGAGAATTTTGTTCCACCAGCAGGTTCCAAAATGTATCAGTTTCAGCAAAAGCTTCAATATCTCAAATCTCAAATCAAATTTTGGAACCACTCTATATTTAGAAACATCTTCATGGAGAAAAAACTTTAAGAACACAGAATGGCTAAGATTCAACAGGAAATCATCAACAACGGAAGGATAAAGCCTCTTGTAGCTCATGAAAAGAGACTCCAGGAATAGTTGGATGAGAGAAGAAAAGAAGAAGAAATACTTTGGTGGAAAAAATCCAGAATCTAATGGCTAAAGGAAGGTGAAAAGAACACAAAATTATTTCATTGATCCACCATTAAAATAAGAATGAACAACCAAATTTCCCAAATTACAAATCAGCAAGGAGAACGACTGGAAAATCATGATGACATTGAACAAGTGCTCCTAGCACACTTTAAAAATGTCCATCAAGAACCTCCAATCAACAAACAACTTGAAATCAATAAAATAATTCAGCATATTCCTAAGATCATAACGAAGGAGCACAATCAAATGCTACTGCGACCAATTTTCCTCAAGAGGTAGAAACAATAATGGCCCAATCCAAAGATGGCAGAGCCCCAGGTCCGGACAGCTTCACCTCAAACTTCTTTCACCATTTTTGGAACCTTATTAAACTGGAAGTTTGGCAATTGGTGGAAGAATCGAGATCAATGCACGGGCTTCTTCCTTCTCTAAATGCAACTTTTATTTCTCTCATACCAAAAGAAGATCAATCAAACATGCCGGACAAATTTCACCCCATAGCTCTGTGCAATGTTATCTATAAGGTGATCTCAAAGGTCATTTCCAATAGACTCAAGCCGCTTCTCCCACTTCTAATATTGCCTGAACAAACCGGATATGTGGAAGGATGTCAAATTCTTGATGGAATCATCCTAATGCATGAATTCATTCACTCCTTGAAGATCAGCAAAAAGGAAGGTATGCTCCTCAAAATTGATCTTTGCAAGGCTTTTGATAAGTTAAGCTAGAATTACATTCAATAGATGCTGGTTGCTTTTGGTTTCAATCAAATGTGGGTACGATGGGTAACGAATCTCATCTCCTCCACCTTTTCCTCCATCCTGGTTAATTGGATACCCTCTAATCCGTTCTCTCCTTCGAGAGGAATTAGACAAGGCGACCCACTATCTCCTTTTCTTTTTGTACTCATGGCAGAAGGCCTTGGGCGGTTAATTCAAAATGCTCTTCAAACCCAGAAATTGAAAGGTATCACCCTCCATGTCTCCCCAACCACCACCCATCAACAATTCATGGATGATAACATGTTATTTGGGCACCCATCTATTCAAGAAGCTCATTCATTTAAATCCATTTTGAATCTCTTCTCTGAAGCCTCTGGAACCTCCATTAATGCTGCCAAATCCCAGATCTATTTCTTTAACAGCCATATCCATACTCAAACCAATATTGCTCGCATTATGGGCTTCTCCATAGAAACTCTCCCTGCTAAGTACCTAGGTGCCCCTCTCATCGATTCCGCCATCAAGCACTCTTCATGGAAACTGCTTTTAGAAAAGTTGGAAGCCCGCCTTTCCTCCTGGACCTATAGAGCCCTGAACATGGCAAGAAGTTTAATTTTTATTAAATTAGTTTTGCAATCCATGCCTTTCTACCTATTCTCGGTTCTTATAGCGCCAAAATGGGTTCTCAAATAGATAAATATTTGCAATGCAATTTTATATGGGGATCATCTGGACAGAATCGCAAATGGGCTCTAGTCAAATGGAACACTATGTCCACCCCAAAAGAACCAGGAGGAATTGGACTCAGAGATCCGACTCACAGCAATGAAGTAATGGGAGAGCGAATATGGTGGAAATGGATGTAGGCTCCACACACTCCTTGCACCAAATTATGGATAGCCAAATATGACAACAAAAGACCCCCAGAAGACCCGATAATACTGTCCCCTGAAGAAACAGGCTCACTAATTTGGAATGTTGCGAAACAACACAGCACACTGATCCAACATCACAGTTTTTGAGAAGTTCGTAATGGAAGCATTGCTAGATTCTAGGTGGACTCATGGAAACAAAAACCCAAACTAGTTGACATTCTCCAGCCTCATAATCTGGGGGATCTGATAATTATCCTGGAAGATAAGGTAAATCAGCCCTAGCTCCCTTTGAGCAACAATGGATTCAAGCAATGGAAACACTCTGCTCAAATTGCTCCCCAGGAACAGGAAGACACATGGGAAGCACTCAGCCTAAAACTACAGCAAAGGAAGATCAGATGCTCGGAGGAACCAGACATTCTTAGATGGGGATACACCACCAAAGAAATGTTCACTACAAAAGAAGCCTACACTTTGATGCACCCTATCATTGATCCTCCTGACCCATTTTGGCAGCTTATATGGTGTCTCGGAATCTGGCCCAAAGTTTTTAATTTTCTATGGCTTCTCAGCCAAAAAATAATTCTCACTTGGGATAATTTGATCAAATTGGGCTTCATAGGACCCTCTTGATGTCCCAACTGTAATCAAAACAATGAAACAATTCATCACCTCATGGTCTCATGTACTCTTGAAAATAATATTTGGGAGAAACTAAACTTTCACTGCAAAAGGTTCAAACCTTTTGGGGATATAATCAACACTATATGCAATTGGCTGATGACACCTTACAGCAACACTCTTCTCAACATGCTATGGCAACTTCTCACATGCCTGCTCCTATGGACACTCTCGAAGGAGAGAAACAAGAGAATATTCAGAAGCCAAAGCACATCGTTGGCAATAATCTGGAGTAATTTTGGCAAGAACCTTCAAGAATCACTGGCTCTTCATGAATTGAAGGAAGAATATCTTCCCACAAAGCCACTGGAAAAGGCCGTTTGGGAGAATTGGCAACTTAAGATCACTCAGACTCCAACCAGTACTACAAAGAAGACTCCAAGAATTCCAAATCAATGGTATTCTCCCTCCATAGGATTTTTTAAACTGAATTACGATGGTGCTTCTAAGGGAAACCCCAGAAAAGCAGGATTTGGTGGCATTTTCAGAGACTCCAGTGGCGCTCCTCTAGCAATCTACAACGACTCTATTGGTTGGGACACTAAAAACTCTGCAGAATTGGAAGTTTTGTGGCAAGGTCCTTGCTTAGCTCAACACTATAATCACTTCCCCATTGTAATTGAAGGAGACTCATAGGTGCTCACCAACATTTCCAATCAACTACTATAGGGAACTACAACAGCTAAAGTGGCTACCAGCTGGAGACTAGCAGCTTGACTTGAAATGATGGACCAATGGCTAAATATCCATAAATCCATCTTGTTCACTCATATCAAACGAGAGGGAAAAAAAGTTGCAGATTTCCTGGCCAATGTTGGAGTGGAAAGTGTAGACACACTCAAACATGGCCCCCTCAAAATTCTCCATGAGAGTGCACTTCTATAGGATTGCATCACACTGGTGCACAAAGATATTGCAGTTCCGGATGTGGATGATGTTTGAGGTGGATGGGACACTCGTCCTTGTGAGGTTCCCAATGTTGGGCACGTGGTGTGGCCATATGGCCACCCACAGGTGCATTAATCCTCCATTTAATGCTACTAGCTCACATAGCACTTGTGACATTAACTCATTCCACTGCCAGAATTTTCCGCTACTCTGGTTTATAATGGCTCCGCTGGACCAAACTTCTATTGATGCCCTCCCTGACTGTTGGTCTCCTGCTCCGCAGAGGTGCCTCTGTCCTCCTGCTTGTGCCGAGCTAAGTGCTTGAACGTACACAGGAAGACGATGCTTGTTGCCTAGCTACATTGAAACTTCGTCGGAATTTCACTATACACAGAGCACACTTTTTTGCAAGAATTCTCAGCCCCTTGCAACGCAAGCCTCACCATTCCTGTCTAAGCATTGTCATTCCCATCCTGAGCATAGCCACTATCACCCGAGCTCCACTCTCAGAATGCCTCGCCTTAGATAGAGGATGAGAAGCCAACACGGCAGTAGTCGGGGTAGAGAAATTCACTCTCGGTCCACCTCCAATTCTGATTCTTCCTCTTAGGACTTCTCTCGTGGCCATTACCCTGAAAACCGGAGCAAACAGGGAAGAGCTAGCCTTGCTGGGTAGGCGCATCCTATCCATGGCTCCTAGTCTCATGATGTTGCGTCTCCTTCGCAACAAGTCACTCAGCATTGTTCTACCATTGTCTCCGCTCCACCCACCCAAATTTCTCTCCACCAAACCTCCCGTAGAGACGAGTTCCAATTTTCTTGCACCATGGACCAGCCCATGATTACTTCTTTCATCACTGTTACCCTTCGGGAGGAAGCAACTGGTAAAGAGGACAAAGATGATTCCAAGGAAAAGAGCACGTTGCTGGGGATGGAAAGTGCTGGTAAGGAAAAGGAATCGATGAATGAGGCAATTGGTAAAGCCACCTATGCAACAACTGAAGATGAAGATGGCAGCAACGACAAATATAGATATCACATTGAGGAGGAACCTCCCTCTCTTGCAAATGACAAGTAAACATGGGAACCTCTACTGGAACACGGATCTGAAGCCTAGGTTTCATGGGTCTTTTTTTGTGTTTTTGTTAATATCTCCTTTGCTGAGAGTGAAAAATGTTGTTGTCATGGGTCAATTTCTGTTTTAATGGGTCCATTTTTTGAACTTAATGTCCGTTTCCCCTATGAGGGCGGCAAGAAAATTATCTAAGGGACTGGTTTCCCCTCCTGGGGTAGTCCAGAATTATGTATTTTTTGACAATCATACCCAGCTCTCAGGCTCACTTAGTTGAGGCTATGGTTGCAATGTATTTTTATGTTATATAAATAGGAGTAGACTTATTTAAAAAAATAATAATAATAGCATGCAAAAAAAACATTATTAACTCTGACATTAATATTAAAATATTAATCTTATTAAATTTAATAACTTTATATTAATACAATATTAAATTTGTTTATATATATATATATATATATTCTAGATATATATGGGAGGGAAGAACAAAGATATATGATAGAGCTGGAGAAATAGTGGGAGTGACAAAGGAGAGATGGAGATAAATTGGAGAGGCATTAGGGGAATTTTGAGGTCTAAAATGGGCCTCTTAAGGAAACTATAAAATAATAGTGGAAATAATAAAGTAAGATTTGATGACATCATCAAATTTTAGAGAGAAAAAAAGAAAAAACTACTTTTTCAACTCATATTTTCAACTTATCTCCCAAAGTTTTTACTCAAATTTTGAGCAGGAGTACTCATTGGATGCAAAATTTAATTCCTCATCCAAGGAGTACCCATGTTGCATACTTTCAATGGACCATGCTACACGAAAAATGAGAAATACATGAAAAATGTGATTGCAATCATGTGTTTTCATGTATTTCTCATTTTTCAAATAGTAAGGTCCATCAAAAGTATGCAACATGGGTACTCCATGGATGAGGAATTAAATTTTGCATCCAACTAGTACTCCCGCTCAAAATTTGAGTAAACAATTTGGGAGATAATTTGAAAATACGAGTTGAAAAAATAGTTTTATTATTTTATTATTTTTTAATATTTTCACCCTTTTACTTAAAAAATGGTGAATCATCCCCCATGGTTGACATCATCATCTTGAATCCTATTGGTTCTTATAAATTTTATTTTGGTTGTACATTTTTCTTAGGAGGCCCATTTTAGACCTCCAAATTCCCCTAATGGGAGAGGAAGGATGAAGTGAGAGAGAGAGGCAGAGTAGTGAGAGAGATAGAGAAGGGTAAGAGATGGAGAGGGAGAGGGAGACATAAAGATGGAGGTGGGAGAGAGAGAGGATGAGAGAGGGAGGGAGAAGGAGGGAAGATTGGAGAGAGAGAGAGAGAGAGAGAGAGAGAGAGAGAGGAGGAGGAGAGAGGGAGAGAAGAAGAAAGAGATAGAGAGTGATAAGTGGAGAGAGATGGAGTCATAAGGGAGATATGGAGAGAGAGTATGTATTTTTAGGGGTGAGATAGATAGACGTAGAAGGAGTGATGGAAATAAGGGGGGAGAGAAGCAGAGAGAAGAGAAAATGGAGGGATATAGTAACTAGTTGGGGATAGAGATAGAGTGATGGGGGAAGAGAGAGGATTTGAGAGAGAGATATATATAGAGAGAGAGAGATGGAAAGAGAGGGAGGGAGACACACACAAACACACACACACACACAGTGAGAGAGAGAGAGGGCAGGGGATGAAGGACGAGAGAGAGGACTTGAGAGATATGAATAGAGTGAGGGGGAAGTGAGAGGATTGTAGGGGAATGAGAGAGAGAGAGAGAGAGAGAGAGAGAGAGAGAGAGAGAGATAGTGATGGGCGAAGAAGGAGGGAGGTATGAGAGAAAGGGAGAGAGAGGAGGGGAGAGGTAGGAAGATAGGAGGAGAAAGAGAGGGAAGAATAAATACATAGTGACAAGTGGAGAGAGGGAGGGAGTGACAAGGGAGAGATGGAGAGAGAGTGTGTATGTTTTGGGGTGAGATAAAGAGATAAAGAAGGAGAGATAAAGAGAAGGGAGGAGAGAAGGAGAGAGAGAGAGAGAGGCATAAATGAACAAAGTTGGAAGGTGAAGATAGAGAGAAAGAGAGAGTTGGGAGAGAAAGGAAGAGAGAGAGAGTGGAGAGAGGTAGGGAAAGAGAGATGGAGATGGAGGGGGAGAGAGAGGGAGGTAAGAAGAAATACACAAAGATAGAAAGATGGAGAGAGAGAGAGGGAGAGTGATAAGGAAGATGGAGAGGGAGGGAGAGAGGATATCAGTAGGGAAGAGAGATATAAGCTGGGGAGAAGGAGGGAAGGGGAAGAGAGAGAGGGAGAGAGGGAGGGAGAGGAGGAGAAAGTGACAAATAGATAGATTGGAGAAAGAGAGTGTATGTTTTGGGGTTGATATAGAGAGACAAAGGGAGATAGAGATATAGAGGGAAGGTGAAGAGAAAGACGAGATAGATGGAGACAGGGATGGAGGGGCAAAGAGATTGATAAATATGGAGTGAGAGAGTGTGTGTGTTTATGGGGGTGAGATAAAGAAAAAAAGAAGGATATATATGGAGGGATATATAGATATATATGGAGGGGGGAGAGAGGGAAGAATATTTATTGCAATAGATGCATTGATTTCAATGTAGATGGTGATTTCTAATACTATTTGATTTCTTGAAATAGATGCATTGATTTTAGTGTAGATTTTGATTTCTAATGAAATCTGATTACTTGCACTACATGCATTGATTTCATTGTAGATAATTTATAATTATATTTGATTTCTTGCACTAAATGCATTGATTTTGTTGTAGATGGCGATTTCTAATCTTATTTGATTGCTTGCACTAGATGCATTAATTTCAATGTAGATGTTAATTTATAATTATATTTTATTTTTTACACTAGAAGCATTGATTTCAGTATATATGATTTATAATCCTATTTGATTGCTTTCACTAAATGCATTGATTTCAGTGTAGATGGTGGTTTATAATCCAATTTTATTACTTGCACTAGATGCATTGATTTTAGTGTATATGTTGGTTTCTAATCCTATTTACTTACTTGCACTAGATTCATTGATTTGAGAGTAGATGTTGATTTCTAATCCTATTTGATTACTTGCATTAGATGCATTGATTTTAGTGTAGATTTTGTTTTCTAATATTATTTTATTTTTTCCATTAGATGCATTGATTTTAGTGTATATTTTGATTTCTGATTTGATGTAATTTTATGTATGATCGTACATTAATTTTAAAGCCATTGGATTAATAGTGTGCATTGATTTCAGTGTAAACACAAAAAAATATTGACAATCTAGATTTATTTATGTGTTATAACTGAATTAAACCTAATAATATTGGAGAGCAAGAGAGACAAGGTATGATGTTTAATACAACAACTCGAGATAAATATTTATGATTTCAACTGTCTTTTTCATATAATCGATATGAAAAGATGACAAAACTAACAAGGGTGACAATAAGAATAATAAAATAAAATAGTTTTAGATTGATCACAATGAAGGCTATTTGTAATTTACTACATTCTTATTATTCACATTTTCTGTCAGTCAATATTATTACATTGTCACTTTGCATTCAAAATTTTTATTTCATCATTAATTAAATAAGTGAATTTCAAATCAAAATGAATTGATAAATCACAGACATATTTAGCATATTTAACATGGTTATATTAATATTATTTAGCATATTTAAAATGGTTATATTAATATTAGATGCAGTTACATATTATTGATAAAATTAATCATATATTCCTCATATTATCGATATATTTCCTTGTTTGCACATTACTGAAACTAGCGTAGATCCATCTTAACTCCGGATCTATGAAGCGTGGAGAGGGATCAAATCTCTCTAAGTGCAAACCTTTCCTCAAATTTTGCACTCAAAAAAGAGGTTTGTACCTAGAGAGATTTGATCCCTCTCAGTGCTTGATAGATCCGGAGATAAGATGGATCTAGGCTGGTTAACCCTATATCCCATTATGACCCTGAAGTGTAAATATTTCAGAAGCCAAAATAAAAAACTAAAAATAAAATAAAAAGTAAAATATAAATAATATCGGCTTAAAGAATAACTTACACAAGCATATAAATAAACAAAACATATTTTTCTACTTACTCGGGAGGTATGGTAAATAAATAAAGCTATAGTGTATGGTAATAAATAAAAATATAAATAAAATATAGGTATGGTAAATAAATAAAACCTATTTTTATATTTAATCCATAAATCTCTTTGTATTTACAAAAACTCAAAAGAGAGGTTTCATTTAGGTTAATCCTATGGGCCAAATACTGGGACAAATTATTATTAATACCATGGGCCAAATACTATATTTGTAAAAGAGGTATAAAATGTAAGATAAATAAATAAAAATATATCAAATAGGCGTAGAAATCAACATCTAATTATATATGAAGCCTATGGACCAAACTAATAATAATAGTATGCAAAAAATATATTATTAACTATAACATTAATATTAAAATATTAATATTATTATTAAATCTAATATTCTTATTACTATTATTAAATTTAATAACTTTGTATTAATACAATATTAAATTTGTTTATATATATATATATATATATATATATATATATATATATATATATATATATATATATATATATATATATATATATATATATATATGGGTGGGAAGAACAAAGACATATGATAGAGCTGGAGAAATAGCAGGAGTGACAAAGGAGAGATGGAGATAAACTGAAGGAGAGGGGAGAGGAGGGATGAAGTGAGAGAGAGAGACAGAG
The DNA here is from genome assembly GCA_034641835.2 of Pinus albicaulis. Taxonomy (NCBI): domain Eukaryota; kingdom Viridiplantae; phylum Streptophyta; class Pinopsida; order Pinales; family Pinaceae; genus Pinus; species Pinus albicaulis. The sequence goes on along the minus strand of CM076580.1, from coordinate 19,379,688 downwards.
GAGTGAGAGAGATAGAGAAGGGTAAGAGAGGGAGAGGGAGAGGGATATATAAAGATGGAGGTGGGAGAGAGAGAGGGTGAGAGAGGGAGGGAGAAGGAAGGAAGATTGGAGGAGAGAGAGAGAGAGGGAGAGAAGAAGAAAGAGATAGAGAGTGATAAGTGGAGAGAGATGGTGTGACAAGGGAGATATGGAGAGAGAGTATGTATGTTTAGGAGTGAGATAAATAGACGTAGAAGGAGTGATGTAAACAAGGGGGGAGAGAAGGAGAGAGAAGAAAAAATAGAGGGATATAGTAACTAGTTGGAGAGAGAGATAGAGTGATGGGGGAAGAGAGAGGATTTGAGAGAGAGATATAGAGAGAGAGAGATGGAAAGAGAGGGAGGGAGACACAACACATACACACACACACAGAGTGAGTGAGAGAGAGAGAGAGGGATGAAGGATGAGAGAGAGGACTTAAGAGATATGAAGAGAGTGATGGGGAAGTGAGAGGATTGTAGGGGAACGAGAGAGAGAGAGAGAGAGGGAGAGAGTGAGTGAGTGATGGGGGAAGAAGGAGGTTGTTATGAGAGGAAGGGTGAGAGAGGAAGGAAAAGAGAGGGGACTTGGGAGAGAGTAGGAGAGAGCGAGGAAGATAGGAGGAGAGAGAAAGGGAAGAATAAATACATAGTGACAAGTGGAGAGAGGGAGTGAGTGAAAAGGGAGAGTTGGAGAGAGAGTTTATACACTAGTAAAAAATGATGAAATTAATGACTAGGGAGGCAACCAATCAATGACTAAGCTAAAAATGACTAAAAGTTCGTTGCGTTATAAGATACTGTAAACTAGCTACTATTGGTCACCGACTGAAAAAATAGTCGTTTATATGCAAATTTTAGTCATTTTTTTAGTAACTAATTAGCCATTTTGTACTAGTGATATGTTTTGAGGTGAGATAAAGAGATAAAGAAAGAGAGATAGAGAGAGAGACATATATGAAGAAAGTTGGAAGGTGAATATAGAGAGAAAGAGAGAGGTGGGAGAGAAAGGAAGAGAGAGAGAGTGGAGAGAGGTAGGGAAAGAGAGATGGAGATGGAGGGGGAGAGAGAGGGAGGTAAGAATAAATGCATAGAGAGAGAAAGATGGAGAGAGAGAGAGAGAGAGAGTGATAAGGAAGATGGGGAAAGAGGGAGAGAGGATATCAGGAGGGAAGAGAGATATAAGCTGGGGAGAGGGAGGAAAGGGGAAGAGAGAGAGGGAGAGAGGGAGGGAGAGGAGGAGGGAGTGATAAATAGATAGGTTGGAGAAAGAGAGTGTATGTTTCGGGGTTGATATAGAGAGGCAAAGTGATATAGAGATATAGATGGAAGGTGATGAGAAAGACGAGATAGATGGAGACAAGGATGGAGGGACAAAGAGATCCATAAGTATGGAGTGATAGAGTGTGTGTGTTTATGGGGGTGAGATAAAGAGAAAAAGAAGGATATATGGAGGGACATATAGATATATATGGAGGGGTGAGAGAGGGTAGAATATTTATTGCAATAGATGCATTGACTTCAATGTACATGGTGATTTCTAATCCTATTTGATTTCTTGAACTAGATGCATTGATTTTAGCGTAGATTTTGATTTCTAATGATATTTGATTACTTGCACTATATGCATCGATTTCAATGTAGATAATTTATAATTATATTTCATTGCTTGCACTAAATACATTAATTTCATTGTAGATGGGGATTTCTAATCTTATTTGATTGCTTGCACTAGAGGCATTAATTTCAATGTAGATGTTAATTTAGAATTTTATTTTATTTCTTATACTAGATGCATTGATTTCAATATATGTGATTTATAGTCCTATTTGATTTCTTGCATTAAATGCATTGATTTCAGTGTAGATGGTGGTTTATAATCCTATTTTATTGCTTGCACTAGATGCAATGATTTTAGTGTATATGTTGGTTTCTAATATTATTTACTTACTTGCACTAGATGCATTGATTTGAGGGTAGATGTTGATTTCTAATCCTACTTGATTACTTGCATTAGATGCATTGATTTTAGTGTATATTTTGTTTTCTAATAATTTTTTTTTTTGCATTAGATACATTGATTTTAGTGTAAGCACAAAAAAATATTGACAATGTAGATTTATTTATGTGTTATAACTTAATTAAACCTAATAATATTGAAGAGCAAGAGAGACAAGGTATGATGTTTAATACAAAAAATCAAGCTAAATATTTATGATTTCAACTGTCTTTTTTCATACAATCGATATGAAAAGATGACAAAACTAACAAGTGACAATAAGAATAATTAAAGAAAATAGTTTTAGATTGATCACAATGAAGGTTATTTGTAATTTACTACATTCTTATTATTCACATTTTCTATCACTCAATATTATTACATTGTAACTTTGCATTCAAAAATTTTATTTTATCATTAATTAAATAAGCGAATTTAAAATTAAAATGAATCCACAAATCTCAGACATATTTAGCATATTTAAAATGGTTATATTAATATTATTTAGCATATTTAAAATGGTTTTGTTAATATTAGATGTATTTACATATTATTGATAAAATTAATCATATGTTCCTCATATTATCGATAGATTTCCTTGGCCACACATTACTGAAACCAGCTTAGATCCATCTTATCTTCGGATCTATCAAGCGCCGAAAGGGATCAAATCTCTCTAAGTGCAAACCTTTCTTCAAATTTTACACTAAAAAATGAGGTTTGCACATAGAGAGATTTGATCCCTCTCAGGACTTGATAAATCTAGAGTTAAGATGAATCTAAATTGGTATTACTGAAATTAAAAATATTAAATTAAAATAATTAAAAATTAAAATTTATAAATTACAAATTTTGAAAATATTTAATAAAAAATTTATTGACAAAATAATCTTTCGAAAGCTAATGCATACCAGAATTGCACTTAAAAGTAGTATCATAAGGAAAGGAAAGTATTCCTAGGAATGTAAATATCCATAGATTATTAAAATTAGTTTCGCATTTATTTTTTTATTTGCGTTGAAAGATACAATGAAGATGATTTTAGCTAGGAATGATGTTGTATTAAGTATTAAACAAATTATTGTTTTAATACATATAAGAAATATAAGTTTTAAATGAGTATTAGAAAGGTCAAAACACATAGAATTTTACGTGTATAAAATATAAAATGAATATTACTTAATTTTTATATGTATTAAATATAAAATGAATATGAAAAGATGAAATGAATATGAGGTCGTTTTATATATATAAAAGATAAAATCAATATTAATTAGCATATCTACAGAGAGAGGGCATATACTCCGGCCCATGAAGCCTCACTTAACAAGGTTGACCCAAGTTAGGATGCGGTGGTATACTACCAGCCATGTGAAACTGTCGTGAGAACCTCCCACATCCATATCCAGGCCAGCAAAATGGAGACAGGGTCTAGCTAAGGCCTAGTCGATACGTGTAAGTATGCCATCTTTGAAGAAATATATTTGCCAAATTAGGATGCGATGGTATACTACCAGCTATGTGAAACTGTCGCGAGAACCTCCCACTTCCATATCCAGGCCAGCGAAATGGAGACAGGGTCTAGCTAAGGCCTAGTCGATACGTGTAAGTATGCCATCTTTGAAGAAATATCTCTGCCCTGTGAAATGCCAGCCCAAGTGATCATGTTCGCCTTCTTTGTAAGAACAATGTCTGCCAACATCGAACATTCTTTGTAAGAACAATGTCCGCCAACATAAGATGTTAGTGGTGGGTCTTCGGCAACCTAGAGGCAATCGGGAGGGAGATATGGAACTGAATCTGTAAACTTGATAACCAACTTACTTTTTCACTTTTTCTTTTGAATTAGATTATGTTTCATTAAATAACATATACTCTTATTGTAAAAATACTCCCCAATTTAATATGATAATTTACAAATCATAAAAACAAATTCTGATTTGATATGCTTCTCTATACTGCATAATAAACAAAAGCCAAAAAATCACGATAAACGCAATATTGAAATGGAGGTAAAGGTATTATGATCAGTAATCCCAACCACTCAACCTAGCGACATCCTCTTTTTATGGGAGTTTATGAAACTCCGTCAAACTGGTATGACTTGACATATTTGTGTTGAATATGAATAATATTTAGTAACACTCAATGAAAACTATCATAAGGGCAACTAAACGCATAGTGAGAGCTATAAATTTTGAAACGGGAAGTTCGCTTTTGCTTGTAGGAGTTGAGACTAATTACAAAGAAGAAACACATGCCTGGTGGGTGGCTTCCCTTTCTGCGCAGGTTGTCTGACATGAACCGGTGGTCTCGTGGATTGACAAACAACTATAAAGGAAATTTTCTTGAGATTCTGTCAAACAAATCTAATGGAATTTGTGATGTGCACAGAACAGAAGTCTCGATGTTCAAGTATAGAAGGATCCGGATTTAGATTCCAGACAAAAGTACAAGAGAATCTATGAACAGAGAAATAAAAATATTTTCAATAGTGTTTTCGGAATCTAGTAAAATGTAAAGCCGGCCAGTCCAATTCTCAACCACTAACGTCGTTTCACTTCCGACAAAAGAGGCGAAATTTAAATCCTCCTCGAATATCAAAACATCCACTAATTGTTTAAAATTTCTTTATTAACAATTTTCTTTTAGCCTGGGTGAGAGAAAGAAGTCAACGGGCAAGCACTTTTGAAGGCAAGGAAAGAAAATGCCAGGTAATCATTGGGATCGTAACTGAATGCATGATTCTGGCCAACCAGAAAATCCCAGAAACTGCAACCAATAACATATTCTAATTATCTGATTTTTCGAAACTTTTTTTATTGGAGTTTGGCAAAAACAAATTGCCGTCCGAGCTGTTTTGTTATGTTGAATTATTCTGTTATACAATGTTACAGAATTCATGAATTTGGCTCTAACAAAGCAATCGCTGAAAAGGATTGAGAAACTGAAAAGAAAAATGGAGCAGAGAATTGCTCATGTCAAGATTACGCAATAGTTAAATAGGATTACATTGGAAACATCAGCGATAAATAACTTGAGTTAAACTCGACTAAATTGGACTGACTGAAACTAAACTGGGACACTTGGGCTGACGAATTTGACACCTAGCAGTTGGTTGAGATTACGTTCTTTAACACTCCCCTTTAATTTCAACCACATAAAAATTTAATTCAGATACCCACTGGTCTATGTCTCAGCGAGGCTTACAATTTAAAACACTTGACTTCAACTGCATTTAGTTTTCTTCTTCTCTTTTTTCAGATTCTGTAGTCTCTAAATTGTTTCAGATTTTTCGCTTTGTTGTATTCTTCAAAACTCAATTTATTGAATTGCTGGTGCACGTCTGTTACTGTTCTAGGCTGTCTAAGCATGTCCTGGACTTCTTCAAGAAATGTGCGCTGCTGCCACATATTGTCTTCTGTCGTGCTCTTTTTATCATCAATCTGCTGCAACATAAGATTAGAATAATATCTTATTTCTTCAAAACTCCAATGCACGAAAATTTCATTGACATGTTCATCATGCATTTCATCTTCATCATTCATATCTACATCTTCTGTGTAGATCTCATCCAGACATGGTGTTGCAAGCCATGTTTCAAGAAAATTCAACTCTTTTTCGTAATCATTCTGTGTACCTGCACATTGGAAATCAATGTTAGAATTAAAAATATTTTCAAAACGACATTTGTTCTGGTCTTTTTGCTCTTCAATGAGAGTTTTCTCCTGTTGTGCTTCTTCTTTCTTTGTCTCTCTTTCCTTTTACTCTGCAGTGGAAACTTTATCTTGTTGTGCTTCCTTCTTTGCTTCTGCATCTTTCTCTATTTCTGCTTTCTCTTTGCAGACTTCTTTCTTTGTTTCTATCTCTGTCTTTTTCTCTATCTCTTCCTTCTACTCTGCAATGAGAGCTTTCTGTTGTTACACTTCCGTTGCTGCCTCTTCCTTCTCTGCTTCTTCTTCTATCTCTGTCTTTATCTTTGTTTCTATCTCTGTCTTTGCCTTTACCTCTGTCTTTATCTTTTTCTCTGTCTCTTCTTCATAAATTTGTGCTGCTGCAAATAGGTTGTGTTCCACTAACTGAAGTGGGATTGTCTCACCAAATAGCATCATGTCAATATCATATTTTTGTTGCATCATTTGCAACCAGTCATCACTAGCCAAAATTTCATTATCAAAGTTTACGTCCACAATATTAATCACTAGATTTACCATATCTTCAAAAAAATTTATTGCTGGATTCATCATATCCTCATCAGCAAGCTGTGTTGCTGGAATCAATAAGTCATCATTAGCAAACTCTGTTGCTGGAATTATCAAGTCTTCATCAGCAAGCTGTGTTGCTAGAATCATCAAATTTTCATCAGCAAGATCTGTTCCTATATTCACCATTTCATCTTCAGCAAGCTCTGTTGTTGATATCATCATAATATCGCCAGCAATTTATGTTGCTGGATTCATTAAATTTTCATCAGCAAGCCATGTCGCTGGTATTATCAAATATTCGTCCACTTGTAGCTGTGTACAGTGGGGTGCAGAAGCATCTTCGTGCTTTCTATCTGCTTTTTCTGACTCTTCATTGGGGTTTAGATCTGTTGCTATAGATCCAACTTCATCTCAACTTCAACACTCCCCTTTGCACCAAAACATCTCTCAAGGGTATCCCATATCTCCTTAGCTGTCTTGGCATCTGAAATCAAGGGAAGTATACTTTCATTGACTGATTCTTTTATACATCTTAATGCATAGGTGTTACACAGCAATTTGTCACCGTCCCTGCAATTCCCCGTCCCGCACATTGGAGAGCTTATTCCGTGACATGTGAGCAGTGACATGATCTGGAAACACTTTCATGGCATTCCCCTGAAGACAACTCCTTGTGAAAAACCCTAAAAATAGCCTTTTCATCCTTGGCGCGACTAGCCATTTTTATACCCGTGCCAATGGGGGAAATCTTCCAAATAGGGCGCGCTAATTGGCACTCTATCTTAGAGTCGTACTCGTGCCAGGCTTAATAAAGGGTGTTTTTTAAAAATAAATGGCAGAAGATTGACTCCAAGAAACTCCTGAACTAGTCTCTAAATTGAGTTGGGATGTTTGGCTCCGGATTTCCACGTAGAGGAAGTGGTTTTCCACCTCTCATGGAAGCTTCCTTGAGGATAGGGCCAATCCCATGATTGAGGGGATCCTAACTCCCCTTCCACCATCTATATAAGCTTGACATTTCCCTTTGCAAGCTAATCTCCAAGAGCCTTCATAGCCTAAAGAATGCTGTAAGAGCTTTGATAGTCCTCATAGTGCCAAATCCATAGCCAGGAGATTGACGATCGACGAGAGAGGCTTGTCCCCATTCCCGACGAGCTTTACCGAGACGTATTCCACTGACGACCCGCCGAAGGAAGATTCAGCGTCAAAACCAGGTTGTATTTTCCTTTGTATGAATTAATGATAAGCGACTATTGGTTATGGTTCCACTCGTTTTGTTCATTATGATCATGAGTTGTGTCCTCTCTGACTGACGCATAATTGTATATATTGGATTTTACGCTTGTGTTTGTTGTGTTTCTTGTGTGTGCAGGTATTTGATCGAGACGAGCATGAGGATTGTGATATGTCGGAGCAAAAGAACGGGAGCACTACCTTCTCTACAAACAACAGCGTTGGATTCGAGGTAAGCCTTCTTTGCAAGTTGGTTTATTGCAATTAGGGACCTGCATCGTAGCGTGTTACAATTGTTTCTAGACCCGTTCTAGGCTAGTAGGGATCACCCCTGTCCGCAGAGGGGATTTACCTCTACAACAAATTGGCGACTCCGCTGGGGAGTTAGCTTTTTGTTTGCTTTATAAACTACAGACCGAGCCTGAAGTTAGCCAGATAGCCTTCGAAACGCTCTTGCTCTGTATTAGCGAAAGTAGATCAATGCTGCTTCAGTCAATCTTCGGTTTAGTTTATGAACTGAACACTTGGAGTCTTGTCTTGTCTTTCGGTCGATTCTTGACTTTTCTTGCTTGATCAGCTTTTTTGGCTGGCTCTTTTCGTGTGTTTGGATTTTGTTTAGCTTTACCATCACTAGTCTATTCCTTGGATTTCTCTTTTTTGTTTTTTCTTAGTAAACTTGACTGGCGCGCTTATTAGCCTGACAGTCACGCCAATTGGCGCGAGTTGCCAGTGTATTACCCGTGCCAATTCTGTAAGGTGCCAGAGTTTGATCTGTGGTTTTGGTTTCATTTTTATGACTGCTTGAGTGTTCTGGAGCCTTTTTTGACTGACCGTGACCTTCATCCTTTGGTTGTTTGCCCATTTCTATCGATTTTACATTCTAGCCCTAGGGCATCTAGGTGCTATTGTGTGTCGAGCCTCCCGTTGGAATTTTTGGTTTTTATCTGTTCATTAAACTTTGTGATTGCTTCTCTACAATAATTTGGTGGTTTTCTATCGTTTTATTGCATATATTTGAGTGATTGGCTTCTTCTTCATTCAAATTCCGCTTTGTCTCGCTTTGAGCCTAGATTACATGGTTCATTTGAGTCTTGGAGATTCTGCTTGAAGTGGTGAGTCTGGTTTTGGTTGGGAAAAATTCTTTGTTTTTTCATTTTCAGGCATTGGCGCTTGTTGTCAGTTAGCAACCTGCGCCAATTTGGCATTGGTGTCGGTTGTCAGTGAGCAAGTCACGCCAGTTGGCACTAGTTGTCAATGACAAAGTCGTGCCAATTTCAGGGTGTGTGAAAATTGAGATTTTTTCCCTGAATCCTTCACCAGTGTGTCTTTACCTTCTAGTCTTTCCTCTGTATGAGCATAGATTACATTTTCCATTGTTTGAAATGTCTTCTTTCCATGATTGTTTTATGTAAAAGGGAATGAATGCCTTGTTTTGATCTCTTTCTTTGGAAGTCCTGTTTGTATTTGACCTCATATGTCTTGTCGCCTTTTGAGGGATTTCGTGACAAAGTGTTTGAAACAATGATTGCATTCATCCTTCATTAAGGAGATTTGTGTTCTTTTAGTTTTCGTCTCATAGTTTTCTTTTCATTAAAATGCATTAGGTCACATTGCATTGAAAAGTATTTTTTGAGATCCATCATTGAACTTAGATTACATTGTTTAATGATTGAAAGCTAAAAGTCGCTTTGAGTGCATTCTCTTTCATTAAAAGCATGCATTAAGTAGATTCTCATTTCATCGAAAAATGCATTGAGTACATTCTTATAATTTGAAAAGGAAAAGGGAAATTGTGCATAGATTACAATTGCATAGTTTTCAAAAATGATGATTTTGCATAGATTACATTGCATTATTTGCATCGTTGAATGTTTGAAATTACTTTTGGATTGTGAAAGTCATCTAGTTTGGAAAAGATTTCATTTGCGGTGTTGTTGTCTGTTGCATCATTGTTTGAATCTCTTCCCTTTACTAAATAGCATTCATCGAATTGAAAGATTTCTTTTCGCATGTAGTGTGCATTTAGGCGATTTTGAGAAATAACACTTGCTAGGGCCTAAAAACTAAAACATAATTGAAGATAAACATTAAAATTTATTCAATTTACACTAAGGCAGCATTGAAACATTAACGAAATATTTAGAGGTCTAGGCTAGGGATGTGTTCCGACGTCTTTAAACCTAGTAGCTGTCGTTCGCCTCTTGGCTTTAGACAGCACTAGTATGGACTTGTGCTCCCCGTACCGTCGCGTATATAAAGGGAGACCCCACTAGGTTTCTATCATTTATCCATAGGAAGCTGAGTCTGCCACCCTATACCCGTGATACACCGGACACAACATTCGAGGAGATTGCCTGCACGTACGTCAAGTCCTTGGTTGATTTATTTTTCATTTTGAAACCAAGGTGTATATTGCAGTTCACAGTTATTTGGTACACCCTTTGCTTAGTTTTCCTGAGCAGTCATTTTGATCTTATCTGACTCCTTAAATTTGAAAAGATCACCAAGTGCTTGTCCTTTCACGCTTGCTTCAAAACTGAAGGAGATAGAGTCACCTTTCATCCGTTTCTCAACTCTTAAAACATGAAATGGTGAAGTTTCTAAGTTTCAATGTCGTAAAATAAATCACCTGCGATCACACGTCCTGTTAGAATTTGCTTGTTGGCCATTTGATTGTGTGCCTTGTTTTTAGCCCGTGTGCGGTTTTGAGTGGTTGATGGTAACTTTTCCAGAGTTCACCAGCCAAGGAATCCTCTCCAAAGGGAATCCTGGTCATTTTCCTCCTTTTGGAAATGCTGGTGCTCCTTATATGGCAACGTTGTCCCTACCTAGGTTAACGGTTGGGTTGCCTATTTGGTTGTTTTCAACCTCCGTGGTTCCAAATGTCTCAGCTACTGGTCAATCAGTTCCTCTGCCTGAACAACATCATGTTGATTCTAAGGTGGACCTCCCCCCTTCTTTGCGTGTTTCTGCATCCTCCTCTTCTACTTCACGTAGTGAAAGTCTGGATTCGAGTAACCGGGTGGCTAAGAAGAAGAAGAAGAATACAAAGAAGAAGAAGTCTGATAAAGGAGAGGCTAGCTCTGCAGCTATTGTGCCTAAGAAGCCTTCCCTCGATAAACCTCCCAACCCTCTGCGAAAAGTCAAGTTCCCTTGCATGTTGTGCATGGGAGACCATCTTCTTCGAGACTGCCCTGGCATTCCCAAGGTTCTCGAAGTATGGTCTAATGGTCGTCCGTCATTGCCTTTGGCTTCCGGGAGTCAGGTTGGGGGCACGTCTTCAGCTGGTGCTGGTAAGGCTCCTAAGAAATATGGTAAGCTTGCCAATCCCTATAAGTTGTGTGAAGGGCACCATGCCATTCACCTTTTTCCATATATGGATGAAGCCAAGAGAGTTTTGGACAACTCAACTGTTTCTACACCATGCCTCCTAGCTGGTTATAAACAAATTTTTGTGATTCTTTCACCAGTTGATCCTACGATTGGTCAAGAGTCATCCTTGGCCAATCCCGCTCCCCAAAAAATTCAAATTTAGGAATCCGTCCCTGACCAACCATTGGTCGTGGGATCGGTTGAACTAGCCCCGTCTGTGGTGCACCAGGTCTTTTTCGTGGAGAGTGGATCGCACACCCCTCATGTTCTTCTCGTTTCTCCATATTCTTAGGACTTAGAGAAAGATTCTTCTACCCCTATATCTCAAGAAGCTGCTCCTCTGCCTCCCGTGATGGAGGTCCCGGAGGATTCACCTCCCACCTTCGAGATGGAGGTCGTGGAGGATGCTCATTCTTCTATCGTAACACCAGAGGAAGAACATCTCGGTTTGATGGTAGCCCCTCCGAGTAGTTTGGTCACTTCCTTTGATTGGAATCGATTTTCAGGATACCGCCTTCCGTCTTATGTGCCTTTCAAGATCACAGTACAGGCTTTTGGTATATTCATACCCAGCACCATTATAGACAAAGGCGCATTTGTTAGTGTTCTATCCTCAACTACTTGGCAAGCTTTCGGCTCGCCACTGATTGTTCCTGTTACGCAGAATCCGTTGGCATTTAACAGAAGAACTAGTCAACCGTTAGGGATCCTTCCAAGGTTACCTGTTACTTTGGGAGGTAAAACCATCCATATGGATGTGATGGTTGTTCCAGGCCCTTTGGATTTCAATCTGATCTTGGGGCGCGATTACACTTATGCCATGGGACTGCTCGTCTCCTCCCTTTTTCATGTGGTCTGTTTTCCACATGAAGGATGGATCGTCACCATTGATCAGCTTTTGTTCTTTGGTCCTAATGTGGCAGCTGGCCCACCATCATCCCTTCTTGGTTTTTATCCACCCATTGTATCTACCCCGCCACAGGTCAACTATGTGGCTACCTACCCCGTGCCTGTACCCAGTGATAGTGCTGTTATGCATCAGGTGCTGGGGGCATTGGGTCCTGACTTCCAAGATGTTTTCCTTCCATTGGGAGTGGAACTCTTCGAAGCGATGAATTCTTGTTCATTATGATGAGGTTTTCAAAGCATGGTTCTTTTCCTGTGTCAAGCTCCTTAAAAAATGAAACTGGGTCTGGTTGGAGTAGAATTCGTTTCCTTGTGTCAAGCTCCTTAAAAAATGAAACAAGGTCGTCGGAGCATAGTTCCTTGTCTTGCGCCAAGCTCCTTAAAGCATGAAACAAGATGTCCTAAGGATAGTTCTTTTAATGTGTCAACCTCGTTAAAATAATGAAACATGTTCCTGTTCAATTCAAGTCTTTGATAAGATCTCATAAAATTCCAATCGAGTCTGTCTCTGTATCTCGTAACTTGAACCTTCACTCCATTTGTCTTTCATATGGACTGAAGCTTGGGGGGCATGTACCTCGAATTGAGTCACCATGTTGGGGGCATGCTTACTTTTTCAAGCATAGTTTGTTTCCATTTCAAGCTTGTGTAAAAATGAAACTGGTTTCAAGCATAGTTTATCTTTGTTTAAAGCTTGTGTAAAAATGAAACCAACCTCAAGCAAAGTTTCCTGATTTCAAGCTTATGTAAAAATGAAACCTTTCCCATTTTACCTCTTGTGATTGTCATTTTATCAGCCTGTCTTTGCCAGATGAGACTTAGTTTTCTCACTCCATCATCACTATCTGCTTGGTCGATCATATGCCTTCACTTGGTTGTCTTACCCATTCTTGAGGAACCGCTGCAATGAGTGGTCTTGTTAGCCAGCCTCTTAACTTTTACTTGTTCTAAGCAGTTCCACCATTACTGGAACCAGTTGCTACCCTTTATACCACTCACTCCTCTAGGTGGAGTAATCTTTCAGCTCTTTTCTAACTCTCTAAACATGAAAATAATGCCGAGTCCCTTGTCGTTTCAATCTCGTTAAAGTGGCCACGAAACGAAATCTACCCAGTATACGTTTACCTCTTTTTTGGGCTGGGATAGATTATTTACGAAAAAGGAATACTCTAGCCTGTCATGACTAGGAGGTTTTCTCAGATATAGTTTTCTACCTTTTTGGGTCTAAGGAACTATTTACGAAAAGGGACTATTGGAGTTTACTTTTCCACTGTCTTTTCAAACTCTCTAAACATGAAAAGATGCTCAGTTCTTCCTTTGTCAGACTCGTTAAACCCTGATGACATCGGATCTAGTCGTAATGACGATATTTGAGTTTCTCCTTCCTAGGGCTCGTTAAATGTACTAGGATGGATTCGTCGGAAGGACAAACTTATATCACAAGCATATGGTATCCTCTTCAAGCTTGTGTAAAAATAAAGAGGTACTCACCAAAAATGGTGGGGAAAAATGGAACCAGCATCATCGTCATGTCGGCAGTATGTCGCTCTTGAACATGGCACTTGTCTACATTCGTGTCGGGTTGGGGACATGTAATCTCGTTTTTCACTTGCCTCCATGGGTTTGGGTGATCCCTTTTGAACTCTCATCTGCTCTTTGCCTTGTCACCATGACCACTGATCTTTTGATGTCAAATACTGCCAAATCCACTCTCGTGCGGCCGATATGTTCAAGAGAAGTTGACCTTTGCAAAGTTTCAACCTTCCTTTGATTCTCATTTGATCCTGATTCACAAAGACATTATGTTCCTCTGTCTCGCGTCGGTGATGTCGGAAACACTATGGCCCACCTTCGATCAAGTTCACTTCCAGTCGAATTTAGCTCATTATCCAGGAAGTTGATCTAGAGACTCCCTTCTGGTACCTTGGAGCCTGCATGCCCTAATGGCAGGTTCTTCGCATTCGACGTGAGGTTTTCATCATTGAACTTCAATCGGATGATTCTACGGGTGTTCGACACCAGCTCACTGTTCACATTCCGTGGATTTTACCTATAGTACCTTGAGGGCCATTGTCATTATTGGTGGTTCCTCTCGCGTCTGTTAACAACTTTCATCATTGGATGGTAATCAGACGATGTTCTTGCATGTTCAACTTCAACTCACTTATTCGCATGCTTGAACTTGTACTTTGTTCAGGTAGAGATGGAGCACAAGACCCTAGATTTTGTCTGTTAGAGTCCAGGTTGTGAATTTTTGGATTATTATGATTGGTTACATGACTCACTGATTGGATGGCTGCGACTATACCTGAGTCTATTTATTGATCCTTTCTGGATGGCTGCGTCCATACCTTGGATCTTGATTATTGTATACTCTATTATGGATGGCTGCACCCATACCACACATATATCATGTATTTGAGATATCATTTGTACTTCTCTATGCAGGTTTTCCGACGACAGTGTTTTCAGTTGGACACGTTCTCGTAAAGCATTTCACCCCTCTCTCTCTTTCGGGCCTCATGCTTTAGGGGGCATCTGTTACACAACAATTCGTCATCGTCCCTGCAATTCCATGTCCCACACATTGGAGGGCTTATTTCGTGACCAGTGAGCAGTGACATGATCTGAAAACACTTTCATGGCATTCCCCTAAACATGGACTTTCATTCCCCTAAAGACAACTCCTTGTGGAAAACCCTAAAAATAGCCTTTTCATCCTTGGCGTGACTAGCCAGTGTTATACCTGTGCCAATTGGGGAAATCTTGCAAAGAGGGTGTGCCAATTGGTGCTTTGTCTCAGAGTCGCACTCCTACCAGGCTTAATAAAGGGTGTTTTTAAAAAATAAATGGCGGAAGATTAACTCCAACCAACTCCTAAACTGGTCTCTAAATTGAGTTGGGACGTTTGGCTCCAGATTTCCACATAGAGGAAGTGGTTTTCCACCTCTCATGGAAGCTTCCTTGAGGATAGGGCCAATCCCATGATTGTAGGGATCCCAACTCCCCTTCCACCATCTATATAAGCTTGCCATTTCCCTTTGCAAGCTAATCTCCAAGAGCCCTCATAGCCTAAAGAATGTTGTAAGAGCTTTGATAGTCCTCATAGTGCCAAATCCATAGCAAGGAGATTGACGATCAAGGAGAGAGGCTTGTCCCCATTCCCGATGAGCTTTACCGAGACGTATTCCATTGATGACCCGCTGAAGGAATATTCAGCGTCAAAACCAGGTTGTATTTTCCTTTGTATGAATTAATGACAAGCGACTATTGGTTATGGTTCCACTCGTTTTGTTCATTATGATCATGAGTTGTGTCCTCTCTGACTGACGCATAATTGTATATATTGGATTTTACGCTTGTGTTTGTTATGTTTCTTGTGTGTGCAAGTGTTTGATCGCGACGAGCATGAGGATTGTGATCTGCTGGAGGAAAGGAACGGGAGCACTACCTTCTCTACAAACAACAGCATTGGATTCGAGGTAAGCCTTCTTTGCAAGTTGGTTTATTGCAATTAGGGACCTGCACCATAGCGTGTTACAATTGTTGCTAGACCCGTTATGGGCTACTAGGGATCACCCCTATCCACAGAGGGGATTTACCTTTACAACAAATTGGTGACTCCGCTGGGGAGTTAGCTTTTTGTTTGCTTTATAAACTACAGACAAAGCCTGAAGTTAGCCAGATAGCCTTCGAAACACTCTTACTCTGCATTAGCGAAAGTAGATTAATGCTGCTTCAGTCAATCTCCAGTTTAGTTTATGAACTGAACACTTGGAGTATTCTCTTGTCTTTCGGTCGATTCTTAACTTTTCTTGCTTGATCAACTCTTTTGGTTGGCTCTTTTCGTGTGTTTTTCTTTTGTTTAGCTTTACCATCACTAGTTTGTTCCTTGGATTGCTCTTTTTCATTTTTCCTTAGTAAAATCGACTGGCGTGCTTATTAGCCTGACAGTCACGCCAATTGGCGCGAGTTTCTAGTGTATTACCCCCACCAATTTTGTAAGGTGCCAGGGTTTGCTCTATTTTGAGCTTTCTGAGCTTGATCTATGGTTTTGGTTTCATTTTTACGATTTCTTGAGTGTTCTGGAGCCTTGTTTGACTGACTGTGACCTTCATCTTTTGGTTGTTTGCCCGTTTCTATCGATTTTACATTCTAGCCCTAGGGCATCTAGGTGCTATTGTGTGTCGAGCCTCCCATGGGAATTTTTGGTTTTTATCTGTTCAGTCAACTTTGTGATTGCTTCTCTACATTCATTTGGTGGTTGTCTATCATTTTATTGTGTATATTTCAGTGATTGGCTTCTTCTTCATTCAAATTCCGCTTTGTCTCGCTTTGAACCTAGATTACATGGTTCATTTGAGTCTTGGAGATTCTACTTGAAGTGGTGAGTCTGGTCTTGGTTGAGAGAAATTCGTTGTTTTTTTCATTTTCAGGCATTGGCACTTGTTTTCAATTAGTAACCCGCGCCAATTGGGCATTGGCACTAGTTGTTAGTGAGCAAGTCACGC
The DNA here is from genome assembly GCA_034641835.2 of Pinus albicaulis. Classification (NCBI taxonomy): domain Eukaryota; kingdom Viridiplantae; phylum Streptophyta; class Pinopsida; order Pinales; family Pinaceae; genus Pinus; species Pinus albicaulis. The sequence continues at coordinate 19,363,445 of CM076580.1, read as the reverse complement.
CAGTTGGCGCTAGTTGTCAATGACAATGTCGTGCCAATTTCAGGTTGTGTGAAAATTGAGATTTTTTCCCTGAATCCTTCACCAGTGTGTCTTTCCCTTTCAATATTTCCTTTGTATGAGCATAGATTACATTGCTCATTGTTTGAAATGTCTTCTTTCCATGATTGTTTGATGTAAAATGGAATGAATTCCTTGTTTTGATCTCTTGCTTTGGAAGTCCTCTTTGTGTTTGACCTCATATGTCTTGTCACCTTTTGAGAGATTTCGTGACAAAGTGTTTGAAACAACGATTGCATTCTTAGTGTTTGTTTACATCTCTTTTGAATTCATCCTTCATTAAGGAGATTTGCATTATTTTAGTTTTCATCTCATCGTTTTCTTTTCATTAGAATGCATTAGATCACATTGCATTGAAAAGTATTTTTTAAGATCCATCATTGAACTTAGATTACATTGTTTAATGATTGAAAGCTAAAATTCGCTTTGAGTGCATTCTCTTTCATTAAAAGCATGCATTAAGTAGATTCTCATTTCATTGAAAAATGCATTGAGTACATTCTTATAATTTGAAAAGGAAAAGGGAAATTGTGCATAGATTACAATTGCATAGTTTTCGAAAAAGAGGATTTTGCATAGATTACATTGTATTATTCGCATCGTTGAATGTTTGAAATTACTTTTGGATAGTGAAAGTCATCTAGTTTGGAAAATATTTCATTTGTGGTGTTGTTGTCTATTGCATCATTGTTTGAAGCTCTTCCCTTTACTAGATAGCATTCATTTAATTAAAATATTTATTTTCTCATGTAGTGTGCATTTAGGTGATTTTGAGACATAACACTCACTAGGGCCTGAAAAATAAAACATAATTGAAGATAAACATTAAAATTTATTCAATTTACACTAAGGCAGCATTGAAACATTAACGAAATATTAAGAGGTCTAGGCTAGAGACGTGTTCCGACGTCTTTAAACGTAGTAGTTGTCATTCGCCTCTTGGCTTTAGACAACACTAGTACAGACTTGTGCTCCCTGTACCGTTGCGTATATAAAGGGAGACCCCACTAGGTTTCTATCCCTTATCCATAGGAAGCTGAGTCTGTTGTCCTATACTAATGATACACTAGACACAACATTCGGGGAGATTGCCTGCATGTACGTAAATTCCTTGGTTGATTTCTTTTTCATTTTGAAACCAAGGTGTATATTGCAGTTCACGGTTATTTGGTACACCCTTTGCCTAGTATTCCTGAGCAGTCATTTTGATCTTATCTGACTCCTTAAATTTGAAAAGATCACTAAGCACTTGTTCTTTCACGCTTGCTTCAAAACTAAAAGATATAGGGTCACCTTTCATCCATTTCTCGACTCTTAAAACATGAAACGGTGAAGTTTCTAAGTTTCAATGTGGTAAAATAAATCACCTGCGATCACACGCCCTGTTAGAATTTGCTTGTTGGTCGTTTGATTGTGTGCCTTGGTTTTTAGCTCGTGTACGGTTTTGAGTGGTTGATGGAAAATTTTCCAGAGTTCACCAACCAAGGAATCCCCTCCGATGGGAATTTTGGTCATTTTCCTCCTTTTGGAAATGTTGGTGCTCCTTATATGGCAATGTTGTCCCTTCCTGGGTTAACTGTTGGGTTGCCTGTTTGTTTTTTTTCAACCTCTATGGTTCCAAATGTCTCAGCTACTGGTCAATCAGTTCCTCCGCCTGAACAACATCATGTTGATTGTAAGGTGGACCTCCCCCCTTCTTCGCTTGTATCGGTAGTTGTTTTGTAGAGACACATCTGAGTTTAGTCTCCTGTATTTTCTTATTTTCTTTCGAGTATCATAACTTCTGTAGACAACTCATTACCATGTCCATGTTGGTTTCGCATGTGATAATCAGATTAGACAGACAAGTTTTCTTTCGTAAATCAATTGAGTTATGACAAACTTTGTTATTATTATCATATTGTTGCTTACAACACCATTAGGTGAGGCTGCTTGGTTTATGGGCTTCAAGCCATTCTATCTTAATAACGATTCTCAAGTTAAAGAGACTCCTACAACTAGTTACCCACTGGTCAAGGAAAGGACTCCTGCGAAGGTGTTCCTAGAGCCGAAGGAACCCTTTGGCGGAAGCACTGAAATTGAAGATCATTCTCGTTTACACGCTAACTTGAAGCTAGTTATATTTGTAAATTCGAATGCTTCAGATCAATGTTCTGGTTCACTTCTTTAGGAATTACTTCCTTCTCTAAAATATGAAGCAGTTCAACATGAAGTGAAGAAAACTATTTCACCCTTTCAACCTTTAGGCCATAGCCCTGGGGTTGGTCATGACGATCCGCCAGGGTCGAGGCACTGAATGGTATAACCTGGCGAAGATAGTAAATCGCATTGGAGTACACGGGAAGGTAGATGTCTAAGTTAAATTTTATAATAAGACGTTGTATTGTTTGTCAACCATGCCTGCAATGACTAGCTTACTGTTGTCTCTCATATCATATGATACGAAGTATTCTGCAGTCAACGGTGCAAGTTAGAATATGGTTTGTGATATGTAGGTTGTATATAAGAAATAACTTTGAATTTTTCTTCTGCCAGTAGCTATAGTTCACTGTCCACTGCCTATAATGTAGTAACGTCAACTCCAGTGTATAAAATTAAAAAGCCTCACAATCAATATATCAATTGCTTTGAGATGTCAATATTTTTTTTTTTTTGGTCATGGTACATGGCATTTACAAATAGTGATTCCAAATGATGAGTTCAATTCATGGGCCAAAATTATCCTAATCTAAAATCTACTGAAATGTTACTTTCAACTACTCTGTACTCTGGCCACCTTCTAATTTTGTTTGGAGGAACTATGAAACAGATCCGCTTTCCTAATCAGGTGAACAGTCAAATTCAGCACCTTACTGTCCTTCATGAAACACATTTTTGTTTGATTGGCGCCAGTCCTTTGCATTTGAAACAGAGCTTTCCATTTTAATTGAACAGTCTCTATATTCTGAAACAGAGCATTTCGTTAAATGGAAATAGAGTCTTTTAGATTAAAAAAATAATGTTTTGTTTTATACCTATGGTCCCCACAAGTTATTTTAATCGCAATTGGTGAAAGAATTTTGAAGTTTAAAAGTGTCTTGTTGATGTGGCGAAGTTCTGATGTGATCATCGCAATCGAAAGTCTTTTGTTATGGCCCACGCAGCAAAACCAAATGGTGGACCCAATGAGTGTTTATGAAATTGAGTTTATAACTCATCGTGTGTCTGTTTACAATCGGAATTAGAAGATTTACGATGGCCCGTTTGTATTCTCAATTTCCGGACCCGATGCATATTATAGGCCGGATTTAATTCGTTCATTTCGCATTCAAAAGGCTAGTATGGAGAAAAGCCCTGGCGGACGCAATATGATTTTATAGGATGGATTGAATAATTATGATTTTATAGGATGGATTGAATAATCCATCATGCACACAATTCATGACGCCAGCAACCCTAGTTTTGTTACGCAATTTTTCCATTGTGATATGGTTTAATTGCAGGTTGAAGTCCGGGCGCATGGTTTGATAAGTTTTCTTATGTTTTAAGCTTTAAAACATATCCGACATTATGTTACATTTTATTAATGTTTGTTTTAAATGTTTTATATAGTGCGATAAAGGTTTTCAAACCTTTTGGAGTATTTTATATATATGCACGTTTGTATTTGGTGGGCCCGAAAGGGCAACATGGTTTAGTTTAGTTTTATTTTATATTTTTTTTTATGTTTTGTTTTAATGTGCTGCGACACATATAATGTAAGAGAAAGCCCGAGAGGCGAAAATAATGTTATGTTTTTTTGTTTGTAATGCACAATAGTGCGGAAAAAGAAAATACACTGCAGTGTGTTATTTTTGAAACAGTGAGAGACATAGTAAAATTTTTAGCACTGTGATAGCAGCAGTCTATGTTTTGTAAATCCCTCTATGAGAGGAAGAATTTGTAATAGTTTTATGCTTAATGAATAGAAGTGTTTTTCAAGGTTGAAAATATGTCCCTGTGAGCAAATTTTTTTTATTCTCTGTGTTAAGAAGGAGAGCATTATTCTCTCTGTTTATTGTTTTGGAATTCTCAGTGTTAGGTCCCTATATTACTAGTATAGTCCCTTATTGTTATTAGTGTAACCCCGTTATTTTTATTATTGTACCCTTGTAACCCCCATTTTTTTATTATTGTGCCCTTAAATTATTATTGTTAGGTTGGCTAGGATTACATTGTGGCCCACTAGGATTACATTATGGCCACATGCACTCCTGTATATAGAAAGGAGGTTTTGTAAATTGTATCATCCAAGAACTATTCATTTATGTAATGTATTGGAGGTTTCCCCCTCAAAGTGGCTTATTTCTAAGGCTTTGATATCTCTTTTCTTCTATTTTTGGAGCTGGTTACACAACATTTGGTATCAGAGCTTTGGATTCTAGGGTTTCGCTACTCTAAATAGGTCATCGTGGAATTTTCGCTATAACACTTTTTATACAAAGTTTCAGAACCTGAAATTTTTAGGGTGTGAAGCCGAAATCTTGAGGAAGATTGTCTAAAAATTTCAGAGCTTGGTTCACAACATTTTCAGAGATATGATCTATGGAAGTTAGGTATTTTTTCAGGCTCATAAATAGGTCATCATGGAATTTGCGCTATAAATGTTTTTCTACAAAGTCTCAGAAGCTAAAATGCATAGGGTGTGAAGCTGAAATCCTGAGGAACATTTTCAAAACATTTTAGATCTTGGTTCACAATATTTTTGGAGATATGATCTGTGGAATGTAGTGCTTTTTCAAGCTCCTGAATTTCATCTCAAAGAGGTGATCATGGGAAAATCTTCATAACTCTCTCTCTGAGCATTGGATTGGAGTGATGTAGAAATTGGTCACTAGTACACAAAATTTAGTTTCTTGGATATCAATTTCAAAGCCGAAGGACGAAACAGTGACACATGACAAGTCGTACAAGTTCGTTGTACTGAACCAGTCCATAATTAGGTCATTGTGGGAGATTGGACACAACTTTGTCTTGGAGAATCCAAATCAAGTTAGACCTATGGCATTCGAAAGATAATTCAGAGGGCTACATTAGTACCAAAATTCAAATATTGAAGTGCTTCAATTATAGAGATAATCCAATTTCAATATCAAGCTCCTCAAAAGCAAGAAAAAGATGTGTATTTTTTTGCGAATTGCATAAGTCTTGTTTGAAGAATCAATCTGAATTGATTCCAAGGGCATATTGTAGAATAGATATTAGTATTGGGTTCTAAAATATGCCCTGTAAAAATAATTCAACACCCATTAAGCCTTCATAATGCTCTACCATGACTCATGAAGATGAAGAATTGCAACATGATCTATCAAAATTACAAGAGCAAGTGCAACAAATTTCACTCTCGCAAAGAGCAACAGAAAACGAAATGGAAGTTTTGAAGAAAGGAGTGGAAGCGAAGATGGACGGTTTGAAGAAAGGCATGGAAGCTGGCATGGAAGCTAAGATGGATGACATGAAAGACAACATGGAAAACATGAAGAATGATCTAAAAGCAGACATTGAAGGTTTGACAAAGTTGATACAAGAAATGTTTCCTAATGGTGAAAATATAGTAGAAGAACCTCATGATGAGAACAAAATAAATGTCAATCTTGATTTCATAAACTCTAATGTTGGCGGGAAGAACCACCATATTCCAAAAATGGATATGATGAAGTTTGATGGAAAGGATCCTGTAACATGGATACTACAGATGGAGCAATATTTTGATCTCCATAATGTGTAAAACACACAAAAGGTATGCATTGCAACTTTAAATTTAGAACAAAATACATTTGTATGGTATCGATGGCTTTGCTCCCATAAAAAAATTGTCACTTGGTCAATTTTTACAGAGGAAATGATAGCACATTATGAGGATACAAAGAGCAACAACTTCTTTAGCCAATTGATATATCTCAAACAAAAGGGTTTAGTGGGGCAGCACATTGAGGACTTCCAAAAATTGAATATAAGCGTAACTGATATTCTAGAGGAACACATGATCGATCTCTTCATAGGCACTCTAAAGGATAACATCCAACAGGAAGTTTGTGTTTTGGAACCGGATTCATTGGAGAAGGCATTTAGGTTGGCAAGAAAATTTGAATGTAAAATAATGGTGACAAGGAAGCCTACCACTCAATTCTATAAAGAAGGAAGTGTTGCTACGGCTAGATTTCCACAACCTACAAGGTTCACACCACAAAAATTGGAAGAAAAAAGAGCAAAAGGGCTTTGCTACAGTTGTGATAGCAAATACACTAAAGGTCATAAGCGTGCTGAGAAGAAATTATTTTACATAGATTGTGAAGAGGAAGAAGAAAATGAACAAGAAGAGGATATACACCAGGAACCAGCCCTAGAAGAGGAAGAAATGAATCCGACCATATCGTGTAATGCACTGGCAGGAATTACCACTCCTCGAACTCTCAAGATAGAAGGACATATCAAGAAGAAAAGGGTAATAGTGTTGATTGATTCAGGTAGCACCCATAATTTTATTCATTGTAAGGTAGCCAAGGAATTAAATTGTTTCCTATACCCAGCACCAGAATGTCAAGTGATGGTTGCAAATGGAGGAACTATAAATTGCTCTGGAAAATGCCATAATATCAAGCTAAGCATGGGGGAATATGTATTGACTAGTCCAATGCTTTCCATTCCTATGGGAGGTGCTGATGTTGTACTAGGAGTACAATGGTTACAATCTTTGGGGACGGTAGCTTTTAATTTTCAAGAACTTTTCTTGAAATTTTTTTTAGAAGGAAAGGAAGTCGAATTATGGGGTATTGTGGGGAAGCCAGGAAGGATAATAAGCTCTAATGTCATGACAAAGCTTCTAAAGAAAGAACAGCGAGGCGTAATTGCACAATTATGCTCACTAGAAGTTCCAACATCAAAATCATCTATTTCTGCAGATCTCCAACAAGTCTTGGACAATCATTCCAAGGTGTTTGAAACTCCCAAAGGACTCCCACCTATTCGTGAACATGATCATGCTATTCATTTGATTCCAGAAAGTGTTCCTCCAAATATCAGGCCTTATAGATATCCTTACGTCCAAAAGAGCGAAATTAAACGTATGATTGCAGAAATGTTAGAGGCGGGTATAATTAAACCTAGTCAAAGTTCTTTCTCTGCTCTTGTAGTATTGGTACACAAGAAGGATGGATCATGGTGAATGTGTCCAGATTATAGGTAGCTCAATAAGCTCACAATTAAAGATAAATTTCCCATTCCTATGATTGATGAATTATTGGATGAATTACATGGATAAATTTATTTTACCAAGTTGGATCTTCGTTCAGGATATCATCAAATTAGAATTAAGACTGAAGGTATTCCAAAAACAACGTTTCGAACTGATGAGGGTCATTATGAAT
>CM076580.1:18452055-18619555 GCA_034641835.2 Pinus albicaulis | reverse complement strand
AGCTATCAAAGAAAGGCCCTCGACATTAATGAGTAAGGCATTATGAATCCCATCAAAGTGGATGAACTTCTTTAGTATGCAAGACTCGGTTATGTCAGAAGAGAGGTTGGATAATTCTCCAAGACAACCATTGAAAAACCGATGAAAGATGATGAGATAACCTCATCACCTTCCAGTGATAGTCAGGGATCTACAAGCACTTATTAGAGATGCACCCTGGATAAAGTTTTCCAAGATGATGTAGAATTTTTGGAGGAGAAAAAAACATTGTGGTCATTGCAATGAGGATGGACACTAGAGAGCCACATGTTAGATACTACATGCCCAGAAAGTAGCTCTAAAGAAACTTTGTTGGTGAAGATGTTCAACAACGAATCCTCCACAGGGAAATGACCCATTCACTTTATTGAGTAAAATATGGTTTTATTAGATATAGTAGCTTATGATGGCCACAGTTTGTAAATCATGCATTGCGATATAAATGTAAAATTCATGATGTGTTTTCCATCGCTTATTAAAGAAACAATGATGTCTTGGAATTTTACTCACAACTGGGGTATTGGTTTCTATTATGGTGTAAACTTGACAAAAGAGTTTATGTTATAAAATATTGGTGAGTATGGGATTTTTTTAGTCATAATTGGCTTCGCATGTAATTGCAAGGAACGTACCACAGATTGACATGAAATGAAGATGCTGAAAGTGTGGTTTGACAAGACACATGTGGATTGTAGGATAAGTTCATGCTTTTTGAGGAACTAAATCTCCTCAATGGGGAGCAATGATCGAGGTGGATATAGAAATGCTTATAATTCAGAAGTGGTTGATCGGAATCTTGATTGGGGGTAAACATTTGCCATAATTTCAAAGTTCTCAGAATCACACCAAACTAGAACGGTCGAATAAGGCTTGTCACGAAGAATTTGACAAACTTCATTTCATCAAAAACTGATTCCATATGTGAAATTTAGAGCTTGTTGATCGCCATGCCAAATAGACGAATTTAAAAAAAAAATTCAAACAGGGTCAAAGGACAAAAATTTGGTTCCTCGAGCCTAATGAGAAGCTAACAAGTGTCGAATTGTGGTTGGTTTCTATATGGGTGACTTGTGACAATTTTATAGGTTTAATTTTAGGCTATTGGAAAGAGGTCATGTGGCAAGCCCAGAGGCTACTGCGCGCCCCGCCATCCTCCCCCCCCCCCCCCCCAAAAGCTTCTAAGGCCGAATTTGGTTAAGCGCTAAGGTTGAATTTTTATAATTTTTTAGCAAAATTTTTATCTATTGGCTGGGTGGAGGTTTGGGCCAAACACATGACCTACTCCAAAAAACCCAAACGCCTTATCAACTATATCACACCATAAGTCGTATTACATAATGGGCACATATTGCAATTGTATTAATATACGAAGTATGGCGGAGGTATGGGGGCCATCCCCAACCCATAAGGCCACGAGGAGTAACCTATAGTGGAGGCTTAATTCATAATGGGAAGATTAAAGTGTTAAACATGCATTATTAACCCATAAACCTTTCCTTGGCGCTAATCCGAATTTTAAAACTGATTTTTGTTAATCGCATTTAGCGCACTGATTAATGCACCTAATCCACCACTTAACAGTAATTAAGCCCTCACTTAATATTTATTTAATCTGCTATCAACTTCGCAGAAAGTTGGCGAAGTCCACCATTTTCGGCAAAGCTCCAATTATGGCGGGCTTAACTAGAATTTTCTCTAGCTTTAGTGGAGTTTTTCTAGGAAATATTGAGGAAGCCATAACTTTGGCATATTTTGACCAATTTTGGCTCAATAAGAGTTATTCCTAGATTATTTGGATGTTTTGAGCATGATGGTGCAGGGTTCAAAGTCTTTGGAGCACTTGTGTAAGTGATTTTCAACTTTCAAGATTAAAGAAGCCCAGGGCCACTAGGAGAGGAGGTCATGCCTAGATCATTTAAAGACCATTTTCAGAGCTTGAAGAGTCTATTTTGATATTTTTGGGTCTTTTGAATTGAATGGATTAGATTTCAAAGATAGTTGAGCACTTCAGGTGCATGTAATCAGAGAATGGACCGCAAAGAGGGCCTAGATGTAGCCCAGGGGGGGTGAACCCCATTATCATCTATTGTGTAATTTGTTTGTTGTGTTTTATTTATCTATGATTTACTGGTTGTATATGTTGTTTTAACAACTAATTAACTCATGAATTTCTCATAAGACACTCAAAACTTGACACATAAACCCTTTCACATCTTGCTAATTTGAGACGACGCTAAACACATTTTTTTAATACTTGTGAGGGAGCTATCACAAAAAACCTATTTTTCCCATATTCTGATCAAGATGGTATCAAAGAAACATTTTGGCTCATTCTAGCTATGAGATGGTTTTCCAAGGTTATCTAGAAGATTAGCTTTTGGTTTTGCATTTGTGCAAGGATAATTTAATTGTGCGCAAGTTTATGTGTTTAAGGAAAAGTTAAAGATTGAGAACATCATTCTCAAATCACAAAAAAGAAGCTTTTTATTCATTGTGTGTGATGGCAGCTTCATCAAGTGAAGTCTCTAATCAATATTCCTTAGCAAGACTCTTTGATAAAGAGATGTTGCTGGAGCTCTAGATCATGAACTATATGATGCAAGATATCTATGAACAAAATAGCGGGAGCATTACACTTCAAGAGTAGTTGATTTCCATGAAGGAGGAGAAGAAAGAACTTATTGAAAAGATGTGTAAGATGGAGACTCATCTCAAAATTGTAAATGGAAACATAGAAAGGTTGAATGAGATGGAGACACAAGTCCATGATGCCAAAGAAACATTAGCCAAGTATGTGCATGAAAAATAGGTATGCAATTTAATTTTATCCGCAATTTCCTCTCAAAATGAATGTCTAGGTGCTTTTGAAAGACACACTAGAGGAATAGGGTCCAAATTATTGATGAATATGGGATATGAAGGTAAAGGGCTAGGCCAACATGCTCACGGCATAGTTGAGCCAATTGTTGTTGAGGAAAGGCTTAAATATTTGGGTCTTGGTTATTGAGAAGATGACGGAGAATGATGGAAAGCTAAGGAGTCACATGAAAGTGTTCCAAGAAGGAATTTCAGTACTTGTTCATTACCTCAAGCTTGTGAAGCTTGTGTTCATCAGGAATTAAAAAATTTTACATCCACTTTGCAAGAAGGTGCTCATAGGCATGCAACTAATGAAAATGGAAAATAAGAGGATGTTGAAAGCTCTAAAGTCATTGAAGCCATTATTGGTATTCGGAAGAGAGCCACTACCTCATCAAATTCACTTCCTCAAGAAGGCGAAAAAGGTGAATGTGGAAGGTATAAATATTCTTTTAATGAAGTTGCATTTGATTATGATAAATATGGTAAATATTCACATAAGATTTGGAGTAATTTCACATGTTAGTTTACAATATCGTAAACCATATTGTTTCAAGATGTTGGAAGAAGTTTTCCATTCATAAGAAACTTTCAAAACAAAGGAGAGATAAAGCCAAAGGTCCATTAGACAAGGAAAACCACGTGGAAAAGAAGATGCAATTGTTTTGCACTCATTACCATAAGAAGGGTCATCTTATAGACAAGTGTTGGACTTTGTATCCAACAAGTCATCCACGACATTTGAAGAAGGTAAAAATAGATCTTGACAGGAATGGAAAAGAGGATTCAATAATTGATGTGGGTTAGGATGATTCACATGATGAAGTGAAACTGAAAGAAGCACCATTGAAATGGTTTGGTAAGATATGTTTATATTTGTTATCAAATTAAGGCCTTGCATGCCTTTTGATGATTGATGCATTTCGTTGCCAATTCAATGCATTTATTTTATATCGAATGCATGTTTCATGTTTACACCAGGAAGGTGTTTGAAGGTGGAGTATCTCGAATATCTATTATTGCAGAAAAGTTAGTCATTTCACCTACTTAAGTACTTGTACATGCCAATGGGATTCTTTTACTTGTGATTGTACTTGTGAGAGAGATGAGAATTTGGTTGACTTGAGAGTCAACTATTTGAAGAGGCATGTTTTTTTTACTTGTGTTTGGTCGATGGTTTGTACACCGAGATGTAAGAGTACATGGTGATGCTAACATGATGTGAAATTTTTTTCTTTGATGGAGAAAAAGGATATGTCATCAAGTCGTGTTTCATCCATGATGTGTTTTTCAGATTGATGGTTGTGTTTGTGACAAGATGTCACAGGATTTTGGGGAGATCCACTCTTGAGCAAGAGTCTCATGATTAGCCTTCATTCTTAAGTCATGGCATGAGAAACATGTCAATACTCAAGGATGATGGACAAGAGGGACAATATGAAAAAAATATTTCAACCAAAAAAACATCCATTATAGACCATTTGATGTGTTGACACCAAGAAGTGAAAGAGACAACGAATGCATTATTCTCGATGTGGAATTTGGAACCGTGCAGATAAAAAGAATGGTCATTTATTTTATTGTTATTATTGATGTCAGAACTCATTTTTGTAGTTCACTCAAATGGGCATAACTTAGAAAAGGGGTTTCCAAGAAGAAGCTTGCATCAAATGCATGTTTTTGCAAAGGAGGAACACGATTCTCAGTGGGAAGGCCATCAAACAGTTTTCCATGCACTAAGATCACATAATAAATCAATGCCATGGGCATATTGCAGATAGAGGGCAACATATCTTTGAATGATGCAAGAATTATACAGATCCTGAATCTTCAAACCACGACCAAACTTGCTGGGCGGAACCAGGCCTCAACAGGAAGAACGCAGGAAAAATGGACTCTGCCCCCTTTTAACACTTTCAAACTCAATTTCGACGGGGCATCAAAAAAAAACCCGAGAATTGCAGGTTATGGGGGAGTAGTAAGGAATCATACAGTCGCAATCCATCTAATCTATCATGGCAATCTCGGCGTGAACACCAATAACGCTGCAAAATTAATCTCTCTCATCTAGGGCCTCACTCTGGCTGGTCGCTACAGACTTCTACCTCTAGTAGTGGAAGGCGACTTGGAGATCATAATAAGGCTGATAAGGAAACTCCAGATGGGCATGCAGGTGGATAAAGTGACCCCAAGCTGGAGACTCTCGGCAATCCTGAAGGACCTCCAAGGCCAACTCTGCAACATGTAAGGGATCACATTTCAAGCAGTTCACAGAACAACAAACAAGATGGCCGATCCAATGGCCAATGCTGGGGTCGATTCCAAGATGGAATAATATCACAGCCTTTGGCAAGATATGGTGGAGATACAACTCAAAGAAAAATGCAAACACATCCAAAAGTCGGATCTGCAAGAGTAGCCCACCGCTATAGGGCATTCGATGGTTCTACTACAGGAAGGGCATGTCAATCACCGCCATCGATAGAGCAGCCACAGGAAGGACACGTCAAGTGGTGGATTTTTCCAATAGGCTCGAGAAATCTATGTTCAGGACCACATCTCTGCACATCCATCTCTGCATACTGAAGCCCCATCGAAGAATTGTTTGCTCATAGTCTTCATGCAGCTCAACACGCTCATCTCAGTGTTGACTTGACCTTCTATGCACGCTAGATCACCTCTAGTTTTCCTTAGTTTCTATTGGCCGGCGCCATACACTTTCAGCCAATACATTCACTGGATGCTATGCCCAGCCAATGATGTCAGGCCATCTCAAGGAGGTCCCATTGACTCCCGTGGCACTCTATATTTCTATGTAGAAAAAAATTAATATAATTCTGCTTAACTTTTACAAAAAAAAAAACATTATGAACACCATAAAAATGTGGGCTACGTGCAAACTCTAACAAAAATATTCAACATTATCTGTTCAGAGCATGCCTTTGCAATCTTTATGGCCTTACCTCTACTCACGAAGTAATTGGAGGTCAACGGAGGAAACTAAATGTTAAATGTTTTTATAAATTAAATCATATCGAATCTTTAATATTTTATTTTAGTTATATAAATTAGATGTTTAATAAATGATATCGAATCCTTAGTGATACAACACAGAATGAATGATAAAGACTCTCGGACGAGAGTTTAAAAACTTTTCGGCTTTTAGGGTTGGTTTGTTTTCTTCTTAGGTTTTATTGTTGTGTTGGGTTTGTGTCTCATGTGCAAGTCCAATGGATCCAGGTGAGCATTCTCAAATGAAAACCATTTTCCCATATAAATATTTATCTCCGAGCTTCCTTTAATGGAACATGCGATTTGAAAAAGGATTTTGTTTATAGTGCTCCGGCTAAGCTAGATTCCATTAAATATTATAAAGGTTGTGACTCGTCATCAACTCGTCTCCCCATTAATAGATGCCATTGTCATTCAACTATAACCATAGTCACAGTTATTAAATTACTTCGTTGCTTTTGATATAATGGGTGAAACTTACAAGTTTTATTTTTATTATGAAGAAGGTTCTGGACGGAATTCTTATGGTAAAATATGAGTGGCAGTGTCATAATCAATTTTCAATTGGAGTAGAGAAACTTTCGCACGAGACTTGAAAAAACTCTCCGATGAGAGTTGAAAAAACTCTCAGACGAGAGTTGAAAAAACTCTTGGACGAGAGTTGAAAACTTTCGGGCGAGAGTTTTCTCGAGAGTTTATGTGACCACAACTCTCGGACGAGAAAATGCATAACTCTCGTCTGAGAGAATTTTAACTCATGTTAAACCCGACCAAACTCTCGTCCAAAATATTTAAAATCTCTCGGATGAGAGTTTTGAAAACTCTCGGCCGAAAAATTTAGTTGAATTTTTTCTCGGCCGAGAAATTAAAAATTTCTCCCGAATTCTAACCATCCGCCAAAAAGTGTTTCCCAACTTTGGGATTTCACCCATTGATTTTTTACAACAAAGTGTTTTGTCAGTCAGCAGGCAGCCAACAAGGTTTGGATTGGGTCAACAACAAAAGGAGGACATTAGTTGAAGTTCCAAGACATTTAGAAGGAAAGGCATGTAAGTGAACCCAAGTGGTCATCATGGAGATTTTTCCAAGTAGAATCAAGTTGATAGAACTTGGGAAAGAGAAGAATATTCAACTCATATCACATAACCAAAACTTTTGGGTCCAAAAGCTTGTTAGTGGGAAGAAGTGATCGCAATCTCAATTTGGGGAAAAAAATTGCCAAAATTTTAAAGTGCTCAGAAAAACACCAAAATAGAATGACCAAAGAGGGATCGTCACAAGGAATATATGGCACTTTGTTTAATCAAAAACTTACTTCGTATGTGAAAGTTAGAGCCTACTAGTCATCGTGGCAAACAAGCAAATTTAAAAAAAAGGGTTAAACAGGGTGAAAGGAAAAAAAATTGGGTTTTCCTTCGGCCCAATGAGAAGCTGACAAGTGTCGAATAGTGGTTAGTTTCTACGTGGGTGATTTATCATGATTTCATTGGTTTAATTTTAATGAAATGGGAAGAGGACATGTGGCAAGCCCCGAGGCCGCCACGTGCCACCCCCCCCCCCCCTCTCCAAGGTCGAATTTGGTTAAGTCCTAAGATAAAAATTTTATAAATGTTTCGAAAAAGTTTTATGTATTACCTGGGTGGATTTCGGGGTCAGATCCGCGACCTCCCCCACATAACCCACACGCATTACCAAATATACCGCACCATAAGTATTATTACTTAATGAGCATGTATTGTAACTTTATTAACATACTGAGTATGGAGGAGGTATGGGGGCCAACCCCAACCCATTAGTCCATGAAGCGTAACCTATAATGGAGGCTTCATTAAAAATGGGCAGATTAAACTATTAATCATGGATTATTAACCCATAAACCTTTTCTTAGCGCTAATCCGAATTTTAAAACATATTTTTGTTAACCTCAATTAGTGTGCTAATTAATGCACCTAATCCACCGCTTAACACAAATTAAAACCACACTTAACAATTATTTAATCCACAGTTAGCTTAGCGAAAATTTGGCAGAGTCCAGATTTTTCGGCAGAGCTCCAATTTTGGTCGGCTTAACTGGAAGTTTCTTCAATTTTAGTGGAGTTTTTCTAGGAAATATTGACAAAGCCATAACTTTGGCATATTTCAACCAATGTTATCTCAAGAAGAACCATTCCTAGATGGTTTGGATGCTCTGAGCATGATGGTGTAGGTTTTAGAGGCGTTGGAGGACTTCTATAAGTTATTCCACTTTAAATATTAAAGAAGCCTAGGGCCACCAAGAGAGGAGGTCATGCCTATACCATTTGAAGACCATTTAAGAGCTTGAAGAGTGTATTTTTAGGTTTTTGGGTCTTCTAAATCCAATGGAGGAGTTTACAAAGAAATTGGAGCAATGCAGGTGCATTTAATTAGATAATCGACCATTAATCCAAAGAGGTCCTAGCTACTTGAAGCAGGTCCATGGATATGTAGCCCAAGAGGGGCGAACTTCATTATCTGTTATTGTGTAATGTGTTTGATGTGTGTTATTTATCTACAATTTAATTCTTGTAGATGTGTTTTTAACAAAAAATTAACTCACGAACTACTCATAAGATAGTAAACAATTGACACATAAACCCTTTCACAACCTGCTAATTTAGGATGACCATAAACACATTTTTTAATACTGATGAGAGAGCTATCACAATAAAACTAGTTTTTACTTATTCAGATGAGTGGCTCAGAAATCAAAGTTGTTGGATTGAAGTGAAACAATGGTCAAATTGGAAATCTTGTCGCAAGCTTTCCAATGACATGAACAACACCTCAATCCAAGGTTGTATGAGAAATTTATAGTCAGTTAATGTTTTGGTCAACCTATACCCAGTGGGAGTCAGTAACGAGGCAATAATTTGGAAATGGGTGAGCCCACAAAATCTGGCTGCTAGAACAGGAAAATTTTTCATATCATTAATTTGCTGCTGACCCTTAAAAACTGGTCAAATTTTTTTAACCAATTTGTTTTGAAAAATAAAAAAATATTATTAAAAAGAAGGGAGGTGGGCCACCACCTGTGGCCCACTACTCAGAAAAAATATTATATATATATATATATATATATATATATATAGAATAAGACATATTGTGGGCGAGCAACCCACAGGCAGAACTGCCCCACCAAAGTCCATATATAAACAATAGAGCCAATGAGGTTTGGACCCACTTGGCTAGAACGACCAACCAACCTGATGGGTGCCTTCACATTTGAAACTTCATTTTGGTGCACCAAAACAATAACATATGGCACCATACAATGGGCGGGCGGGGTTTGAGCTGGCACCGATTGGGAGGGCTGACATGTCCGACGCAGTGGCCCAACAAACAACATAATACAACACTAAAAATTTGACAGATCCATGGGTTTGAACATGAGATCCACTCATTGCCCACGTTTTCACAACATCTTGCCAACTGGTGTGGTATGCGGGAAACATTGATATGTTTGCCCGAAATTTTCTATAAAACCCCCAAAAATTTGTCATTAAAAGAAAAGGGCATCAGAGGTTGACTGCAATCATCAGAACAATGGAGGAGCATGAAGCTCAAAGCGGTAAAATAATGACATAGTGGTAAAGTAAAAACTATGCCTAGCACATTTTTTGAGACATAATATTGTAAGATTCTCTTCGAGCTTGATTTTTGATAGAGGCAGAACGATGGCAAGTTTATACTCAATTCTCTCACAATTTTGAGAGTGTGATAGTGAGAGTATATTTTTCATATGAGCATCATATATTTTGTAAAAATTTCTAGAGGAATATCTATGGAATCATGAGGAATCTAAGAGATTCCCTTGGGGCCAATTTTTCATAGCTTCAAAACCACGCTGAGTTTATACTCATTTTTCTCAGATTTTTGCAAGGAGCATAATAGTGAACTCAAATTTGTTAACTGAGCAAAAAAAATTTCAGTTAGCCAACGAGAATAGATCTGTGGGGTAATTTTTGAGATTTCAGAGGGTCAAGATTTTGACCTAATCAAAATGAGGTCAAATTTATAGTCATTTTTCATGATTTCACACCACGGATTCAACAATGTAGTCCATTTCTTCAGAAGAGGTGTAAATTTTCATGTAATCCCTGCAAGTGGAGGTATAAGGTTCCTTTTTGTACATGCATGTAATTTTATTTTTGTTGAATATTAATGTAATCAGCATCCCTACTTTGAGTAGAGCCTGGAGACATATCCCACACTGGTGACATGCTCGTTTATATGCAATTCTGTATGCATATTTGAAATAAATAGATCTATATCAAGTTTTCTACCAGATCAGGTCTTTTGTTGATCAAAAGTACAAGTGTATGATAATGAGGGGAAATCTCCAAAGAGGTGAAGGAAAATAAAAGTACTTTTATCTAGAAGCGGGGTGTGCAACACAAATAAGAAAAATGGTAGAAAAAGTAGTTCGAGTGGATGAAGAGAAAAATTATCGCAAGATCTTCTTCACCATGGCAAATAAGGTTGAAAATTTGTTTGCAAAATATTAGAGGACAATCAAGCCTGAGAAGAAAGAACTAGATGATCATTCCTCAGTAAATCATGAGGGAGGAGTAAAGGAGCCTCCTAAACCTCCCTCTCCATCGTCTACCGGAAGTTATTTTTCATCCTCTTCTCATCGTTCTAGAGGTAAAAGAACTCATAAAAACCCTTTTTTGGAGTTGGATGTAAAATTTGATTTACTTGTGTTTAGTGAAGAATCTAATACAAAAAATATAAACAACTAGATCAAATAGGTTGAGGCATATTGTCGCATACAAAAAGTCAAAGAAGATGAAAACCAATATCCAACTAGCATCCCTTTCATTAAGTAGCATTTTTCTTGTTTGCTGGGAAGGAAAGCTGCGGGATTGTGGTAAGAATAGTAATACACTTATTTCATCTTCGTGTGAGCTAATTTATACTTTATCGGCACAATTTGACCCATCGGGTTACAGACATAAAACCATGATGGAATGGAAACATTTGAAATGAAGTAAAGGTGAAAATGTTTAGAATTTTAGAGAGGATTTTAGGAAACCATCCCTAGCATTGAATGTTCCACTAGAAATTCTTGAGATGTTGATGAAATATATTGGATCTTTTCACAGTTATTTTCATCATTCCTTATTATTATTTGAACCTACAACATTGATGAAGCTTGTGTGAAGGTTATTCATCTTGAAAGTACACGGAATCATGAGCATAATTGCCACCCAATGAGGGAAGAAGAAACTAAGAGAAGAGAAGAAAATACCTCTTGTAATAATTGTGAGAAAGAAGGGGATGACGAGGAGAATTTATATAAATTTCATCTACATGTGTGGCCTAAGAGGAACGAAATAAAAGAGAAGAAGCAGACAATTGCAACAATGCAACAAGACCAAGAATTTGAACCAGAGGATGATGAGAGGATCATAGCTACATGATTTGCAGGTGTTGGACCGATCGAACTAGGATCGGACTCAGGTGATGAGATTAATATTGCAGCGCTTGGGATCATAGAAGATGGACATATTGACTTTAGTTCTAATTCACGCAATGACACAAAAAATATTCGGCAGATGTGCCAAAGCTTAAGAGGGCACCAGATGTTGCATGGTTCCAAGAGCTTGAAGAGGTCAACTAAAGAATGTAAGAAAAGAATATTGAGCTAAGAGTACTCCTACAAGAAGCGAAGAAGGTGAAACAAAGGTTGGAGCATTAGTTAGAAGCCTAGGTGGAGGCCTTGACATTAACGACCAAGGCACTGTGAGTCCCATCAAAGGGGAAGAACTGCCTTTCTACACAGGAGTTGGGTATGTCAGAAGAGAGGTTGGAGAACAATCCAAAACAACCAGTTACCAATCAATCATATATGATGAGAGCACTTCATCACCTTCTAGTGATAGTGAGGATTCCACAAGAACATATCAAATACGCACCAAGGCAAGGCATTCCAAGATGACCGAGAAAGCTTGGGGGAGAAAAAATAATTTTGGTCATTGCAACGAGGATGGATACCAGAGAACCGCATGTCAGATATTCCATGAAGAAAAAGCACCTATGAAGAAACTAGCTGGTGAATATGTTCAACAAGAAAACCCTCCACAAGGAAATGACCCATTCATTTTTTTGAGTAAAAGATGGTTTTACTAGATAGAGTAGCTTGTCATGGCCATAGCTTGTAAATCATGTGTTGCGATATAAATGTAAAAGTGAAGATGCATTTTTCATCGCTTATTATAGCAACATTGTCATATTTTAATTTTATTGATAGATGGGGTATTAGTTATTATTATGATGTAAACTTGATCAAAGAGTGTGTATTATAAACTCTTGGCAAGTACGTGGTTGTTTCAGTCATGATAGGTTTTGTATATAATTGGAAGGAATGTACCATATATTGGCATGAAATGCAGAGGTTAAAAGTGTGGCTTGAAAAGTACACATGTAGATTGACAGATGGCTTCGTGCCTTTGAGGACTAATGGGTCCTCAGTGGGGAGGAATGATCCATGTGGATCCGGAAACGCTTAGAATTCAGAAGTGGCCCATAAATAAAAGTTGTTGGATTGAAGTGGGACTAGGGTCAGATCGAATATCTCATTGAAATATTTCCAATGGCATGAATTCCACTTCAATTTGAGGTCATATGAGAAATTTATAGTGAGTCAAATTTTTAATCAAACTAGACCCACTCGGAGTCACTAACGGGGAAAAAAATTGGCAAAGGATCGACGCATGGAATCCAACCACTACAATGGGTGAATTTTTCACCTTGTTTTTTTTTTTTCCAGTAACCCTTAAAAACTGGTCAAATTTTTTTAACTAATTCATTTAAAAAAATGAAAAATATTTATTAAAAAAGTTGGGGTGGTGGGCCATCACCCCTGCCACCCCACCCCACCACCCTCCCCCCACCCACACACACACACACACACACACACACACACACACACATATATATAAGACATGTGGTGGGTGACCCGCCCAACCAAAATGACCGACACTCCACCCACACTGCTCCAAATTTGAACCATATGCCAAATATTTCGAAACAGATGCACCCAAATAATTATATATGGCACCATATAATGGGCCGAAAAGGTTTGAACCTGTATCGACTGGGAGGGTCAACTCAGCCAATGTGGCAATCCAAAAGACAATATAAGACACCACCAAAAATACGACAGGTCCATGGGTTTGAACCCGTGACCCACTCGTTGGCCACATTTTTACAATAATCTGACAATCAGAGTTCCAGGTAGGAAATATTTATAAGCCGCCTAATTTTTTTTATAAAAACCCCAAAACATTGTCATTTGAAAAAAGGGGCATTGGAGGTTGAGCGCGAGCAATGGAGGAGCAGAGGATCAGAAAGCTTAATACAAATGAATCCTGAAACAATGGCTGAGGTAGAACCATGCCTGATATGTTTTTCAAGAAAACTATGACATTGATGTTAAGAAAACTATGACGGGTAGGTTTTTCGAGAGAACTATGATAGGATTGACAGGTTTTTCGAGAAAACTATGATAGGATTGACAGGTTTTTTGAGAAAACTATGACAAGACCGACATGTTTATCTTAGAATCATGTGATTTATGATGATTTCATGCGGTTCATGATTTTAATTTATGATGGTTTTGTTTTTATATAACCGGATGTGATATGTTTATAAATTCTTGGTGAGTATGGGGTTGTTTGAGATATCATTGGTTTTGTATGTAATTGCAAGGAATGTACCGCAAATTGACAGGACTGAAAATGTTGAAAGTGTGGTTTGAGAAGGACCCATGAAAATTGCAGGATACGTTCATGCTTTTGGAAGACCAAAAGCTCCTTAGTAGGGGGGAATGATCCAGGTGGCTCTAGAAACACTTAGAATTTAGAAGTGGCTTAGAAATCAAAGTCGTTGGATTGAAGTGAAAGAAGGGTCAAATTGAAGATCTTGTCACAAGATTTCCAACGACGTGAATGCCACGTCAATCGAAGGTTATATGAGAAAGTTATAGTTGCCCAATGCTTTGTTCCAACTTGACGTAGTGGGAGTCAGTAACAAGGAAAAAATTTGGAAAAGGTTTGGCACACGGAATCTGGCCGTCAGAACATGCAAATTTATCTCTTCGTTAATGTTTTTGTTGACCCTTAAAAACTGGTGAAATTTTTTTAGGTAATTCATATTAAAAAATAAAAAATATTATTAAAATAAGAGGGGTGGCTAGCCACCACCCCTACCACCCCACTCGCCACACACACACACACACACACACACACACACAGATATATATATATATATATATATATATATATATATATATATATATATATATATATATATATATATATATATGGTAGGCCACCCATAGGTAGACCCACCCGACCAAACTCCATATATAAACAACGGAGCCATTAGGGTTTGAACCCACCCAACCGAAACAGTCATTGAGCCCAATGTGCGCCTCCGCATTTTAATCATCCTCTAAAAATTTCAAAAATTACACTCCAGAAAAATAACACATTTCACCATATAATGGGAAAGCAAGGTTTGAGCTAGTGTCAGTCGGGAGGTTCAACATGTCAAGCATGGTGGCCAAACCAACAACATAATACACCCCTAAAGATATGACAGGTCCACTAGTTTGAACATGTGACCCACTCATTGCCCACATTTCTATAACATCCCACCAACTCTTGTACCACGAGGGCACCATTGGTAGTTCCGCTCGAAAATTTCTATAAAAAACCCAAAAAATTGTCATTCGAAAAAAGGGGCATAAAAGGCTGAGTGTAAGTAATAGAGGAGCAAAGGAGCACGAAGCTCAATGCAGTGGAACCCGGACATAGTGGTGAAGAAAAACCATTCCTCATGTTGGAAATACTGAGAGGGGGGGTGAATCAGTATTCCTTTCAATTAGAGCATTAGTTAATCTTCAATTATTATCAGTGTTTGTACAATGATAATAACAAAAAAGAGGAACACAAATGCACGCAATTTTTAAGGTGGAAACCCACTCCGGGACAAAAACCACCTAATGCTTTTCTAATAATTCTTTAATATCCAACTCCAATTGAAAATAAAACTCCAACTTCCTAGAATCTAGAAAAGCATTCTTCTCCAGCTCTCATTCGATGGGTGCTCCAATGCATGAGATTCTTCAATAGTCAACTGAACGGATGCCCCAACACCCAATGAGCTACAACTTACCGTAGCACCACCCTACCACCCTTTAGAATAATAAAAGAAGAATGGACTCCCGTACTAGGGAAAATGGTCCACTTTACAATGATATTGAATGATGTAGAAAAAGAAGATATACTAGACCATAAGTCCAACTTTGACACAACCACCTAATGATGATCCTAGACCTCCCAAAATTGCCTCTTCAACCCTTGGCAGATAGACACTAGTACAATTTGTACAATAATGTATTTACAATGACTAAGTATAATGATACCTTTACAATGATTGTATGCAGTGTTGCCCACATGAAGACTTCATATGATGAACTTCTTGCTGCTGTTATGCACCTTGGTTTCTGCTCTTTTCATGCTACCCTTTGCTGCACTTTTCTTTGCTTTGCTACCGTAGAAAGTCTGGTCCTTTGCAACCCTTGACAACACATGATCTAGCTTTTTCTTGCCTTCTAGGAGCTCAATATTGAATCTGGTGTATCTCTATTATTTCAAATCCTAGATATTTGATTTTTGGTCCTGCAGTAGTTCTCTGAGTCATCTTTCTAATGCCATAGGTCTAACCCAATTTTTATTCCTCAAGAGAGATTGATACCCAATATCTCACAATGCCCTAATTATGGACTGTTTGAGCAGAGCACATTTGTACGACGTGCCACGCGTCACTGTTTCTTCATTTGGATCTAAAATTGATAGAGAAAAAACTATAGATTGTGCACTATCTACCACTTTTTACATAATTCCAATCTGATACTCAGAGAGAGAGTTATGACGAATTTACCAAGGTCACTTCTTTGAGATGAATGTCAGGAGCCTACGAAAACCCTGACTTCCACAGATCATATCTCCAAAAATGTTGTGCACCTTGATCTAAATTTTTTACAGCAAGTTCCTCAGGATTGTAGCTTCACCTCATAAAAATTTCAGCTTCTTTACCTTAGTATAAAAATTTTTAGAGTGCAAATTCCACGATGACCTGTTCCAGATGGCTGAATCCCTTGCCTAAGGAGGAAATGCAGATCACAATTTATATAAACGCTTAATTTGAGAGGGGCCTCAACAAGTGAATGTGGGATGGATTTTAGGAGCTTAAAAAATATTAATTATGACTTTTCAAAGACCCATGCCCTAACTAGATGGGGTTTTAGCCCACTAACTGGGGGTACAAAATTCAAACATGAATATCTCTCAAACCGTGAAGAATTACATGGCGTGCCATATATAAACAGAAACATCTCGACAAGTAGAAACCATCAAAACAATTATTGACCTAAAATATATTAATTTGGTAGGTCAAAATTCCCATGCAATATTAGGTTATCCCCTGGTGTTGCTTGGGTTGACATCAATGACAACTGCTGATCAATAATCTCCCCCTTTGGCATTGATGGCAACACAAGTACTCCCCCTGCGATCATGACACCTCTTCCTACAACATTCACTCCCCCTTTGACATCAATGGAAAAGGGTAACTCCCCCTGAAACACAACCATCATGTGGACATGTACACACTTCCACTCCCCCTCACACACAACCGTCCTGCAGACCTGCAATCTACTTCCACTCCCCCTTTATATTCTGAAAAAGGAAAATCTAATGAGAACTTAGGAGAATCCCAAGCTTCTGGCAAAGATATTCTAATGCTGGGGAATATTTAATACGTGATTCATTTGGTGCTGCTTTGAATCTTTCTACTTGTCCAACTTCTTGCATAAAATTTAGTCGGGAGGCTGTTACATATAGAAGACTACGAATCATATATCTGTACAACCTTTGATCCACATCCTTAGATGAGTCGTCTATGGTCAATTTGCAACCTATTACCATTGGAGTAAGGATGGGTTTGTAGTCTTCAATTTTAAATTTATTGAGCATTTCCTTCATGTACTTGGCTTGACATATAAATATTCCTTTCTCTTGTTGAGATATTTGAAGACCTAAGAAGTATGTCAGCTCACCAATTAAAGACATCTCAAAATCACTTTGCACCATTGTAGCAAACTTCTTACTTAGTCGATCATCACTACTACCAATTATTGTATCATCCTCTTTAGCTATCAGACATGCTTTAGTTGCTTGATTGAGAACATATATGTCGTTTGCATCTTGACTTGCTGTAGCCACAATTTCACCATACATGCCTTTCCTAATTTCAAAATTTTTGGAGTTGAATAATATTGTGTGTCCTTGATCACACATTTGTCCAACACTGAGCAGATTGTGATTCATTTTTTCAACCAATAGAAAATTCTTGGCTAGAGCATCTTTGCTTTCAAGAGTGATAGTACCTGATCCTATAAAATTTGAAGATCCATCATTTCCAAAGGACACAGTTCCATCCTTCTTCTCTTATAGAAATACAAATTTATTTCTATCTCCAGGCATATGCATTGAGCAACCACTATCAACATACCACACATCTTTGTTCTTTTGAGCCTTGAAAGCGAGAGCACAATTATCATTCTTCTTCTTCTTCCATGTTCGTTCGTTCTTTGGCTTCGAAGATTCTTCTGGAGGATTTTCAAGTCTGCAGTCTTTGGCTATGTGTCTAAATTTTTGACATTTGTAACATTCAATATTATTTCTTAAATGTTCAAATCTATTGATGTTTCGTTGAGCCTTGGGAGGTTCATATTTGACATATCTCCTGAAATTGTATTTTTTCCTAGGGTACATGTGACATTCTACAGCTTTATGACCAAATTTTCCACATGAATAACAATAGCCATAAAAAATATGTTGGTACCTCGGTGGAAATTTTCGTCAAGGAATTGTCTTCCAAGGCTGTTCTTGCGAATCTTGTCCAATGAAGTCTACATGCATGTCAGATCTCATAGGTTCATTGTATTTTGTTGTAGAAGGTCCTGCTTCTTCTTCTTTGTAACTGATGACAATTTTTACCTTGTAATATCGTTGATTTTTGATGAGTTCTTCTAATGCCCTTGAGCTGTTGGCATAGTTTTGGATAGTTTTTCCTTTCCTCACTTCCTCACGTAGCGAGACTACTTTGACTTCTAATTCTTCCCTTTCTATGTTGCTTTCTTCCAACTTTTTTTGAAGTGAATCTTCAATGCATTTGCATTCTTCAACTTCAATTTTGAGACCTTGAACTTGTTCTTCAAGAGTATTGGAATGGATTTTCTCCACCTTGAGATCTTTTATAAGCTTGATTGCTTCCTCATAAAATTATTCTATGGTCCATCCCTCTTCTTCGTTGTTTGATACCTCTTGTTTATTGTGCTTGGGTTTATTGTGCTTGGCGATAAACAATACTCTCTCATTGGCTTCTTCTTCACTGTCATTGTCTTCATCGGATGATGAGTTATCTTCTTTAGAAAGAAAGTTCCTTTTGGATCCTTGCTTATTGACTTTCTTAAAGCCTTTCTTTCCTTTTGAGTTTCCATTACTTCTGTTTGGACATTTGCTGCAAAATGCCCAACCTCATTACACCTAAAAAATATCAATGGATGTTTACCTTTGAATTGTCCCTTACCGATTTTTAGTTTTCTCGTGAAGTATGCATATTATTCATCTAAAAGACCTTCTTCGTCATCTCCCTTTTCTTCACACTTGTAGGTGCATGTCATTTCAATTGAAGGTTGTTTGTCCTTATTGGTTTTCTTAGATGCAATGAACTCAATTTCTAGACTTGAAGTACCCTTTTCTTCATCAAGTCTCATTTCATATGCTATGAGAACTCCATGTAATTCTTCCTTGCTGAGTTTGTCCAGATTTGCACTGTATTCTAAGACAGATACCTTTGGGTTGAATCTCCCTGGTAACGTTCTAAGAATCTTCCGTATAATAGTCTTCTCATCAACTCACTCTCCCAATCCTTCCAGAGTGTTGGTTATTTCATCAATGTATTGGAAGTATGCAGCAGTGTTGCAATCTTCTTTCATTCTGAGTTGCTCAAATTTTGCTCTATAGATTTGAAGCTTTGCTTCTTTGAAATTTGAGTCACCTGCATATATATTCTCAAGCTTGTCCCATAAATTTTTGAAGGTTTTATAACCCAACACCTTATGATAATAAGATTTAATAAGTCCACTGATAATAATATTCTTTTCTTTTGCATCATTTACCAAATTCGTCTTACCTTGTTCATACGCGGTTGATGTAAATCCATTTTGAATAGTGTCGCATGTTTCGTAACCTTGTGCTAAGAGATAGACCTCCATTCTTCCTTTCCAGAGTGCATAATTATTTTCATTGAATATAGGTACACCATTCTTGGTATGCTCCATGACCTCCTTCCAGCTATTAAACTACTATTGAAGGAACCAAGCTCTGATACCAATTGTTGGAAATACTGAGAACGTGGGGGTGAATCGGTATTCCTTTCAATTAAAGCATTAGTTGATCTTAAATTATTATTAGTGTTTGTACACTGATAATAGAAAACAAGAGGAACACAAATGCACACAGTTTTTAAGGTGGAAACCCACTCTGGGACAAAAACCACTTAATGCTTTTCTAATAATTCTTTAATATTCAACTCCAATTGAAAATAAAAATTCAACTTCCTAGAATCTAGAAAAGCATTCTTCTTTAGCTCCCACTGGATGGATGCTCCAACGCCCGAGATTCTTCAGTAGTCAACTGAATGGATGCCCCAACACCCAATGAGCTAAAACTCACCCTAGCACCACCCTACCACCCTTTAGAAGAATAAAAGAAGAATGGACTCTCGTACCAGGGAAAATGGTCCACTTTACTGTAATATTCCTAATTAGCACAACTAATTGGAATATTCGACTTTGTATAGTTTTGTCGTATATGGTTTGTAGATAAGTAAAAAGTGAGTAAAGAGAGTCTAACTCACTTTAGTAGAATAAGACATCCGCCTAGTAGCACAAAGTTGTGACTCAAGGGGGGTTAAGGGGGGGCCACACATCACGTAGAGGAGGGGGCCTATGTGCACTCTAGAAGCTTCTGCGTAGATAAGGATGAGGATGTGGAGGAGAGAGAAGTTGTGACGGGTTTTGGAGGGAAACCAATGCTACAAAAGATGGAGGAGCCTCCTCATTTGAATCATTCTAAATTTTTTTATTTTGGAGTGAGACTTTGGTCTTCTTTTGCACGCTGGCTGTTTAGCCTGTCTGCAACACTATTTAGTGCACCGAGTGTCTCCATGCAAAAATCTCACCCTTAGCCCTAGGCGACTTCGAGTGCCTGCTTGGGCAAGGTTTTTTTTCAGTGTTTTGTGAGTAGTTTCATTGTTTGGGTTTGTTGCAGAACTAGAGCTTAGAGAGTCTGCACAGTCACTGGAAGAGAGGATGCAGTCCCTTGTGGTGGAGCTCCAGATTGTGGTTTCTGCAGGTGATTTCACCGGGATTTCGGGAAGAGGGTCAGCCTTTGCCTATCAGAGGTTTTTGGTGGAGTTTTTGGTAGTATTTTAGTTGTTTCTATCCAGCTACTGCGTTGTCCCTTGGAGGCCAGTGTAATTAACTGGGGAGATAGTTTCTGGTGTTTTCGGGGGGTCAACCATTCTTGGAATGGTTTGTGGATCTTGTCCGAGTTGTTGAGGAGAGGAGGTTTTCTGTATTTCATATCATTCCGGCAAGGGGATCAGCCCCTAATCTTCAGTCGCTTCCAGCAGTAGCAGCTACACGACATTTTACCAGCAGCTGGGACGCAGTTCTTAGAGCAGCCATTTCTTGTCTATTCTGAGAGTGTTTTCTCACTTGCCTTGTGCAATATCGCCTCTTGTACTTCATTGCATTTCTCAGATTAATAAAATGGCTTAGCATTTTCTTTATATGTTTCTGGTTGAGTTGCAGTAGTTGCCGTGGTTGCCGTAATTGCTATATTCTCTTTCTATTTCTATTATTGTGTTTGAGCGCTATAGTTCTATACCACTTGGTGTGTTTTTACCTCACTCTTAGATATAGTCTAGAAAGGGCCAGGTAGCCTCCAGATCTCGTACTCTTTTAGAGGCAACATATCTGGTAAATGCCCTCCCAGTCTATCTCTGGTTGGAGTTCTGTTGTGTTTTAGAGATATCCCCGAAACAGGATATTACAGTGGTATCAGAGCATAGTTTTGGCTCAGCCTGTGGTCTATGACATCAGGAAAGAGACCTTACAGAGGAAGGAAGTATAGAGACCGCGAGCGTATGTTGAAGGCCACCTACGAAGAGGAATATTGTGCCCAAGTAGAAAATGTAGATCAGGAGAGAGAGCGTGAGAAGGACTGAGAGGAGATAGTGATTGTAGTAGATTTGAAGCAAAAAGCACCGATGGCAGATGACACAGAGGCCAAATAGTTTGGAGAGGCACTCCTCGAGTCGGTGCAGGATTTAGCCCAACAGATTGAGGTGATGGGCCAGAGGTTCACAGCTGTGGAGGCTAGGCAGCGTGAGACTCCATGGGCTTTTGAGGTCGGAGAGGGATCAGGTGCATCCCACCATTTTCCGGAGCAGGGTGCTGCTCAGCGTGATACTACTGAGCCGACGGCTTCTTGTGAACCTACCTGCTCTACTATTCCCACCTTCTTGGGAGCTGATACAGGGGTGGAAGCATAGCAGGAGGCATGAGCCTAGGCACTTAGATGTGTACTTTGCAGAGTAACAGTCCTACGGGTAGGAGTTCAAGGATGATCTCACATTCAGAGATTTTGTGCAGCTACAACAGGATAGTAGACCTCGTGACCATCATAGAGGGTACAGGCATTACCATGATGGAGATTCCCACCGTGCCTCTAGTATATTTCATTTTCCCACATTTGATGGATCGTCAAACAGTTCAGCAAAGTCTTGGGTGGAGAAGCTGAACATCTATTTCCAGCTTAACCAGATGTCAGAGACGGAGGCCATCAAGGTGGAAACATTACATTTGGATGGTGAGGCCCAGGACTGGTGGTTCCATGGGATGGTGACACTCCGGTATTCCACAGTGACAACATATGCAGAGTTTAACAGGAGATTGATAGAGCATTTTTACCGGAGGGATCTGAAATTGCATTTTGTTGAGCTGACGAAGCTTAGAAAAACAGGGAGCCCAGAGACATACATTACAGATTTCTTGAGGGTTTCAGTGATGGTGCCAGATCTATCCATGACATGGATGATCTATATGTTTGTAGAGCAATTGGCAGAGCCACTTCGAGGTCTAGTCAGATCCACTAGACTAGCTACACTCCAGGATGCTATCTGCAGGACTAGAGACTTGTAGGATGCATTGCCTAGGATGTGGACACCTTACCCCCAGAGACAGGGTACCTAGCCCAAGGGGAAGGATGTGAAGGTTCCTCCTCCAAATGGGAATCCAGGATGGGCACAGGTCGATGATGAGGCTAGGAGGGAGTTGAGGAAGAATCGGCTATGCTTCACATGTCAGGAGCCGTGGGCACTAGGGCATAGGTGTGTTGTTGGCAAAGCACACTTCATTGAGGTCTTCTTCGATGACAGTGGGGAAGAAGATGAGGAGGATGATGAGGAGGCAGGAGATAGTCAGATGACCCAGGATCAGTTGCTGCCTCCACCTCCAGAGACAGGAGGTGCAGCCTTTGCACCCACAGGAGCAGCCCTTGCAGCTTTGCGAGGGGTTCCTAAGTATTTGATGTTGTGCGTACGTGGCATAGTACGTGGCTAGCGAGTTTCAGTCTTGGTTGATAGTGGGGAAACCCAAAATTTCATTGATGCACAGATGGTCGAGCGGAGAGGTATATTGACCGAGAGTTTTGACGGGTTTTCAGTTTTGGTCCCAGGAGCCCAGATGATGCAGTGTGCCCAGTATGTTCCAGAGTTAGAAGTGACGATGGGTACTTACACCGTGACCGATCACTTTTTCATGGTCAACATACCACATACTAATGTGGTACTGGGTGTTCAGTGGCTGATTACGTTGGGGAAGGTCACCACGGATTGGGAGGCCTTAGAGATGGAGTGGGATGACAAAAAGACTGGGAAGCATGAGAAGATCCGCGGGATGCATACTTACCCACCTCAGGCAGTATCAGTACACTAGATGGAGGAAGATTTTCGGAAGGGTAACATAGAGTGGGCGATTGAGTTATGGGCATCCGAGGCAGAGACCACTGGTTGAGCAGTTCATCCAGACATACATGCCATCCTTGACAGGCATGAGGTAGTATTTAGGGCTATACCACCAGGTCGCCCACCAGATAGAGGGTTCGAGCATACCATCGAGCTGGAGCAGGGTATCTAGGCGGTGATCACTACACCCTATAGGCATCCCAATGCCTATCAGGATGAGATTGAGCGGGCCATCCAGGAGTTGTTGGCTCTTGGACACATTAGACCGAGCACAAGCCCGTTTGCTTCTTCTGTCGTTCTGGTGAAGAAGAAGGACGACACCTTGAGGATGTGCATTGACTACAGGGCCCTGAATAAGAAGACTCTGAAGAATAGGTACCCTATACCTAGGATCGATGAGCTGATGGATGAGCTGAGAGGAGCTAAGTTCTTCTCGAAGATTGATTTGAGATCAGGGTAGCACCAGACTCGCGTGACAGAACAAGATATTCCCAAGACCGCCTTTAGGTGCCAGTATGGGAACTTTGAATTTTTGGTTATGCCTTTTGGGTTGACCAATGCACCAGCCACCCTTTAGTCCTGCATGAACCACATCTTCCAAAGTCATCTGAGGAAGTTTGTATTGGTTTTATTTGATGACATACTCATATACAGCAGAACGTGGGCAGAGCATCTCCAGCATATCGAGGCAGTACTACGCATATTGGAAGAGCAACAGTTCTATGCTAAGCTCTCCAAGTGTGAGTTTGGGATGATAGAGATGTTGTATTTAGGTCACATAATTGGAATGGATGGAGTGAGGGTCCATGAGGAGAAGATTAGAGCCATCAGAGATTGGTCGGAGCCGAAGAATGTGACAGAACTTTGAGGGTTCATTGGGATATGTGCCTATTACAAGAAGTTCGTTAAAGGGTTCTCAAAGCTTGCTGCAACCCTTACAAATTTGACGAAGAAAGGGGAATTCAGTTGGACAGACACAACGCAGTAAGCCTTTGATAGGTTTAAGGAGGTGATGAGTAGCTTCCCAGTGCTTGTGTTGCCAGATTTTACGCAGCCATTTGTCTTGGAGTGTGATGTGTTGGGAGAGGGGATCGGCGCAGTATTGATGGAGGGGCGACACCCTATAGCTTTTGAGAGCCGGAAACTACTTCTGTACGAGAGGTTGTATCCTATTTACGACAAGGAGATGTTGGCCATCATGCATGCATTGGTCAAATTCCAACAGTATCTAGTGGGAAACAGATTTACGGTGAGAACTGACCACAACAGCCTCAAGTTCTTTTTGGAGCAGAAGCAGCTACAGGAAAGGTAGCAGAAGTGGATCAGTAAGATCCAAGCATATGAATTTGACATTGAGTATGTCAAGGGTAAGAATAACATGGTAGAATATGCTCTTTCACGTAGACCAGCCACGTATCTCTTATGAGCTTGGACGCAGATTGGAGAGCTCGACTTTTAGTTGAGCACTCCAAGGACAGGTTTGCATGTGAGGTGCTGGACGGGCAGGTGGCGGATGATCGGTACAGGGTGGTCGATGAGATCATCTATTACAGGGACAAGATCTTCTTGAATGAGGGATATTAGCTTAAGAAGAAGATACTCCAGGCATCACATGATTCTCCATTGGCAGGCCATCAGGGGTTTATCAAAACCTACAGGGTCATTAGAGAGAGGTTCTCATGGAAGGGCCTCAAGGAGGATGTACTCCAGCACATCATAGAGTGCGATGTTTGTCAGAGGAACAAAGGTAAGATGAGCCATCCCGCAGGGTTCTTGCAGCCTCTTCCCATTCCGGAGGGAAAATGGGAGAGCATATCGATGGATTTCATCACAGGATTACCCATCGTGCAGGGCAAGGATTGTATCTTTGTCATTGTTGATCGATTGAAAACATATGCGCACTTCTTCGCCATATCCGCACATTACACAGTAGTGCAGGTGGCTGAGCTATTCTTCCAAGAGATTTTTAGGTTGCATGGTCTTCCCAAGACCATCATCAGTGACAGGGACAGCCGCTTCATGGGTGGATTTTGGCAGGAGCTTTTCTGGCTAGTGGGGACGGAGTTGACACTGAGTACCAGTTACCACCCACAGACATATGGACAGACAAAGATAGTTAACATGTGGCTGGAGGGCTACTTGTGTAACTATGTCAGTGGGCAGCAGCGAGCATGGTTGAGATGGTTGCATTTGGGGGAGTACTGCTATAACCCGACACATCACATGTCTATTGGGATGTCACCATTTTACACTTTGTATGGGTACCATCTGTTATCATTTTTTGATTTGATGTTTAGTGCGAGTAAGGCTCCTAGAGCCAATATGTGGATCCAAGAGAGTTAAGATATCCTCCGGGCTCTCAAGGACAACATGGCTACAACACAGAACCAACAGAAGCTGTATGCCGATAGAGGTCGGGTGGAGCGACAGTTTGAGGTAGGGTACTTGGTCTACCTACACTTACAGCCATACCAACAGTCATCACTGAAGAAGAAGGGAGTTGAGAAGCTCAAGCTGCATTTCTACGTGCCATATAGGGTGATACACAGGATTGGGTAGGTTGCATACGAGTTGGAGCTGCCCCAAGGCAGCAAGATCCACAACATTTTCCATGTATCACGCCTGAAGAAGGCGCTGGGACATCAGGTGATAGTGACGGAGGAGATACGACCTACAGATGATTAGGGGCACTTGGTGTTGCAGTCGAAGGCCATTATTGATACCAGGGAGAGGCGGTTACAGAGTAGGATGGTCTAGGAATTCTTTGTGAGGTGGAAGAATTTTCTGGATGAGGATGCCACTTGGGAGAGAGAGAAAATTCTACAGCATCCATCACTTCAGTTGCTTGAGGGCAAGCAACATTTTGCTGGGGGGGGACTGTAATATTCCTAATTAGCGACAGCTAATTGTAATATTTGAATTTGTATAGTTTTTTCGTATATGGTTTGTAGATAAATAAAAAGTGAGTAAACAGAGTCTAACTCACTTTAGTAGAGTTAGACATCCGCCTAGTAGCAAAATGTTGTGACTCAAGTGGGGTCAAGGGGGGGCCACACACCACGTAGAGGAGGGGGCCTACGTGCACTCTAGAAGATTCTGCACAGATAAGGATGAAGATGTGGAGGAGAGAGAATTTGCAACGGGTTTTGGAGGGAAACCAATGCTATAAAATATGGAGGAGCCTCCTCATTTGGATCATTCTGGATTTGTTGATTTTGGAGTGAGACTTTGGTCTTCTTTCACACACTGGCTATTTAGCCTATCTGCAGCACTATTTAGTGCACCGAGTGTCTCTGTGCAGAGATCTCACCCTTAGCCCCGGGGGACTTTGACTGCCTGCTCGGGAAATGTTTGTTTTTTAGTGTTTTGTGAGTTGTTTCATTGTTTGGGTTTGTTGTGGAGCTGGAGCTTAGAGAGAGTGCGCAGTCACTGGGAGAGAGGACGCAGTCCCTTGTGGCAGAGCTCCATATTGGGGTTTCTGTAGGTTATTTCACCGGGATTTCGAGAAGAGGGTCAGCCTTTTCCTATCGAAGGTTTTTGGTAGTATTTTAGCTGTTTCTATCCAGCTACTGCGCTGTCCCTTGGAAGCCAGCGTAATTCACTAGGGAGGCAGTTTCTGGTGTTTTTGGGGGGTCAGCCATTCTTGGAATGGTTTGTGGATCTTGTCCGGGTTGTTGAGGAGAGGAGGTTTGCTGATTTTCATCTCATTCCAGCAAGGGGATCAACCCCTAATCTTCAGTCGCTTCTAGCAGTAGCAGCTACACGACATTTTACAGCAGCTGGGACGCAGTTCTTAGAGCAGCCATTTCTTGTCTATTCTGAGAGTGTTTTCTCACTTATCTTGCTCAAGATCGCCTCTTGTACTTCATTGCATTTCTCAGATTAATAAAATGGCTCGGAATTTTTTTTATATGTTTCTGGTTGAGTTGCCGTAGTTTCCGTGGTTGCCGTAATTGCTGTATTCTCTTTCTATTTCTATTATTCTGTTTGAGCGCTATATTTCTATACCACTTGGTGTGTTTTTCTCTCACTCTTAGATAGAGTCTAGAAAGGGCCAGGTAGCCTCCGGATCTCATACTCTTTTAGAGGTGACATATCCGGTAAATTCCCTCCCAGTCTATCTATGGTTGGAGTTTTGTCGTGTTTTAGAGATATCCCCGAAACGGGATATTACATTTACAATGATATAGAATGATGTAGAAAAAGAAGATATACTAGACCATAAATCCAACTTTGACACAACCACCTAATGATGATCCTATACCTCCCAACACTTCCTCTTCAACCCTTGGCAGATAGACACTATTACAATTTGTACAATAGTGTATTTACAATGACTAAGTACAATGATACCTTTACAATGATTGTATGCAGTGCTGCTCACTTGAAGACTTCATATGATGAACTTCTTGCTGTTGTTATGCAACTTGGTTTTTTCTCTTGTCATTCTACCCTCTTCTGCAGCTTGCTTTGCTTTTTTGTCATATAAAGTCTGGTCCTTTTCAACCCTTGACAACACATGTATTAGCTTTTTCTTGCTTTCTAGGAGCTCGATATTGAATCTGGTGTACCTCTGTTATTTCAGATCCTCAATATCTGATTTTTTCTCCTCTAGTAGTCCTCTTATTTGCCTTTCCAATGCCATAGGACTGACCCAGTTTGGATTCTTCAAGAGAGAGTTATACCCAGTCTCACACAATGCCCTAATTATGGATTGTTTCAGTAGAGCGCACTTGTATGGCGTGCCACGTGTCATTGTTTCTTCATTTGGCTCTGAAATTAATAGAGTGAAAAGTATAGACTGTGCACTATCTACCACCTTTTATGGAATTCAAATCCGATACTCAGAGAGAGAGTTATGAAGAATTTACCAAGGTCACTTCTTTGAGATGAATGTCACGAGCCTGCAAAAACCCTGACTTACACAGATCATATCTCCAAAAATGTTACGCACCTTGATCTAAAATTTTTACAGTAGCTTCCTTAGGATTTTTGACTCACCGCATAAAAATTTCAGCTTCTTAACCTTCGTATAAATAACGTTAGAGTGCAAATTCCACGATGACCTATTTCAGATGGCCGAATCCCTTGCCTAAGGAGGAAATGAAGATCACAATTTATATAAATGCTTAATTTGAGAGGGGCTTCAACAAGTGAACGTGGGAGGGATTTCAGGAGCTTAAAAAAGATTAATTATTACTTTTCAATAACCCATGCCCCAACCCCATGGGGTTTAGCCCACTAACTGGGGGTACAAACTTCAAACATGAATATCTCTCAAACCGTGAAGAATTACTTGGCGTGCCATATGTCAGCAGAAACATCTCGAAAAGTAGAAACCATAAAAAGCATTATAGACCCAGAATATATTAATTTGGTAGGTCAAAATTCCCATGCAATATTGTGTTAGCCCATGGTGCTGCTTGGGTTGACATCAATGACAACCGCTGATCAACACCTCACACATTTTTTGAGACTAAATTTTGTAGGAATATTCTTTGATTCTTGTGGAACCTTTAAGATTCCCTTGGAGGCTAATTTTTTACAAAGGAAAAATGATGCCAAGTTTATTTTCATTTTCCTTAGAATTTTGCAAGGAGTGCGATAGTAAAATTAGATTTATCATTTGATTATAACATCTTTAGTCAACTTGTGAAAATGAATCTTTAAGGAATGATGAGGAATCTAAAATATTCCCTTAGGGTCAAATTTTCATAGTTTCAGAACTAGGCTGAGTTTATACTCATTTTTCTCAAATTTTTTCAAGGAGAATGGTGGTGAACTCATATTCATCATATAAATAGTAAAATTTTAGTCAGCCAACGAGAATAAATCTTTGGGGTAATCTTTAAGATTCCCTACGGTCTATATTTTTACCTACTCATAACGAGGCCAACTTTACAGATAAAGTCTTTTGTTGATGAGAATTACAAGTGTATGATAACCAAGGAAAAGCTCCAAGGAGTTGAAGGAAAAATTAATTCCCTTGATACAGAAGAGGGGCATGTAGCACAAAGAATAAAATGGCAGGTGAAGCAGTTCGAGTGGACGGAGAGCGAAATTTTCACAAGATCTTCATCATAATGGCAAATAAAGTTGACAAGTTATTTGGAGAATACGAGAAGACAATCAATATTTAGAAGAATGAACCAGATGATCATGCCTCGATAAATTATGGAAGCGGAGGAAAGGAGGCTCCTAAAACCCCCTCTCCATATTTTAGTGAAATTTATTTTTCATCCTCTTCTCTTCGTTCTAGAGGTAGAGGAACTCATAAAAAACCTTTTTTGAAGCTGGATGTCAAATTTTATCTACACGTGTTTAGTAGAGAATATAATACATAAAATATAAACAACTCCATTCGACGGGTGAGACATATTGTCCCATATAAATAATAAAAAAGGATGAAACCAAGATCCAACTAGCATCCCTTCAATCTAGTAGCATTTCTCTCATCTGGTGGGAGGCAAAGTTGTAGCAAGGTGGTAAGAATAGTGATAAACTTCCTTCATCTTGGTTTGAGCTCATTTCTTCTTTAAGGGGAAAGTTTTACCCATTGGGTTACACATAGAAATCAATTATGAAATGGAAACATTTGAGGCAAGGTAAAATGTTCAGAATTTAAGAGAGGAGTTTAGAAAACAAGAACTAGCATTGAATGTTCCACTAGATACTACTGACACATTAATGAAATATATTGGATCTTTGCATATTTATTTGCATCATCATTTATTATTATTTGAACCTAAAAATATTGATGAATCTAGTGTGAAGACTATGCATATTGAAAGCAAGGGGAAGCATGAACAAGATGACAACCCAATGAGGGAAGAAGAATCTAAGAGAAGAGAAGCAAATTCCTATTGTAATATTTTTTAGAGATAAGGGGGTGAAGAGGGGAATTTATAGAAACTCCATCTCATGGTGAGGCCTAAGAGGAATGCCAAAAAAGAGAAGGGGGAGACAATTGAAACTATACAACAAGACTAAGAATTTGAATCAGAGGATGATGAGAATATGAAAGCTACAGGATTTGTAGGTGTTGGACCAATTGAATTGGGACTGAAAGAAGTTTATGAGATGAATATTATAGTTCTTGGGATCACATAAGTTGGACCTATAGACTTGGGTTCTTATTTAGGTGATGAGACAAATAATTTAGCAGATGTGCCAAAGACGAAAAGGGCACAAAATGTTGTATGGTTCCACGAGCTCAAAGAGATCAATTAAGAATCCAAGAAAATAATACAGAAATAGGAATACTCATACAATAAGAAGAGAAGGTGAAACAAAGGTTGTAGCATCAGTTATAAGCCTAGGTCGAGGCCTTGGAAAAGTCCCAGCATAACAAGCCTAAGGTAAAAATTGATTCTTCAAATTCATGTTGTTTTGATGATGATGATTTCGCTACTTTTGACAAACATACTACAGTAATTGGATCAAAAATGTTAAAAAATGTGGGGTATCAAGGAAAGGGCCTCGACATTAATGGCCAAAGCATTGTGAATCCTATCAAAGTGGAAGAACTGCTTTTCTATGTAGGACCTGGGTATGTGAGAAGAGAGGCTAGAGAATACTCCAAAACAATCAGTGACTAGCCAAGGAAATATAATGAGAGAACTTCATCACCTTCTAGTGAGAAAGGATTTCACAAGAAATTATCAGATATGCACCAAGAGAAAGAATTCCAAGATGACCGAGAAAGTTTGGAGGAGAAAAATGTTACAAAATTAAATATTACAGAGCAATGCAACACATAAAATATGCGGAAAATAAAAGCACACAAAACACATAAAAATAGAGAGACACAGATATACGTGGTTCACCCAGTTTGGGCTACGTCCACCCCAAATAGCCAGTCCTCCCTTTCTATTATCCAGCAAAAATGAAGAGACAAAACCTACAACATATCCGTTGTGATATCCTCTGTTCTCTCTCACAGTCTCCCTCTCTGTTTCTTGCTCCGAGAATCCACATACAATGCACAGCCGCAATACAATGCCCTCATAAAAGCGAGGGGTTGCCTTCTAGGGAAAAAAACCATAATCTAAACACAAATTCTATTGTCAAATCATTTTCCTAATGAACGGCCCAGACTGGCTAGAAATTACTATACTTTTACAAGGAAAATTTACATCTGTTTTTAGCTTCGGGGGCGCTGCCCATGAAAACCCCTGCCAGGGGGGGCTCCGAAAAGCGCTGCCGCCCCCCCTAGACCCCCCATGGTAGTGATT
Source organism: Pinus albicaulis (assembly GCA_034641835.2). NCBI lineage: Eukaryota > Viridiplantae > Streptophyta > Pinopsida > Pinales > Pinaceae > Pinus > Pinus albicaulis. The sequence goes on along the minus strand of CM076580.1, from coordinate 18,588,221 downwards.
AATTATGGGCGGCGTTGCCGCCCCTTTTAAGGTACAGGGGTCCAATGTTGTGATATAAAGTAAACAAGATAATCTGGCTCCACACCCAACAATCTCCCACTTGGAGACTGATTGTAGCAACTCCACCGCTGCTTCATTTGCTAGAAAATGACTCCTCTTTGGACCTGGCTGTTCCTCATCTTCATCGTCATGCTTGAAGACCAATTGAAACTGAGCACATTCTCAGTTTCTCCCTGGTTACAACTTTTGTTAGCATATCTGCAGGATTCTGGCTAGTGTGTGTCTTTTCCAGCTTCAACTCTCCATCTTCTAATACTGACCGTATAAAATGGTACTTGAGATGTATGTGTTTAGTCCTGGAATGAAATGCTGAGTTCTTTGCAAGATTAATGGCACTTTGGCTATCACTGTATAGCGTGCCCATATCATACTTCTTACCCAATTCACCCATAAACCTTTGTAACCAAATCATTTCTTTACTAGCCCCTGTAGCAGCAACATACTCTGTTTCTGTTGTTGAAAGTGCAACAACACTTTGGATTTTTGAAACCCAACTGACAACTGTTCCACCTACAGTAAATACATATCCTGTAGTGCTCCTCCTGTTATCTCTGTCACCTGCCATATCGGCATCAACATATCCCTGTAGAGCAATGTTTCAACTACCAAAGCATAATGCTTGATTTGTGGTACCTCTCAAATATCTGAGAATCCATTTTACTGCCATCCAATGTTCTTTTCCTGTATTATTCATGTGCCTGCTTACAACTCCCACTGCATGTGCAATATCAGGCCTTGTGTAGACCATTGCATACATTAAGCTTCCAACTGCTGATGCATATGGAAATTTAAACATATAATCCATGTCTTCTTGGGTCTTGGGGCACAACTCCTTACTAAGTTTGAAATGGCTAGCAAAAGGTGTACTAACTGGTTTTGCATTCTGCATATTAAATCTTTTCAACACCTTTTCTATGTACTCATTCTGAGACAATGTTAATTTTTGATTTTTCCTGTCTCTAGTTATCATCATACCAAGGATTTGTTTTGCAGCTCCCAAATCCTTCATTGAAAATGAATTTGCCAATTTTATTTTGAGCACACTTATTTCTTGCATGTTAGATCCTGCAAGAAGCATGTCATCTACATACAATAACAATATAATATAGCTGCCATCATTTTGCCTTTTTAGATAAACACAATAATCAGAGTGACATCTAGTATAACCTTGTTCAGACATAAACTTTTCAAATTTTAGATACTACTGCTTTGGAGCCTGTTTTAAACCATACAAGCTCTTCTTTAACCTGCACACCAATTTTTCTTTCCCTTTTACCTCATATCCTTCTGGTTGCTACATGTATATCTCTTCCTCAAAATCTCCATGGAGAAATGTTGTCTTTACATCTAACTGTTAAAGATTTAAATCTTCCGTTTCTACAAGACTTAAAATAGTTCTGATTGAATTCATATTAGCAACAGGAGAAAATGTTTCATCAAAATCAATACCTTTCTTCTGTGCAAACCGCTTCACCACAAGTCTAACTTTGTACCTCTGTTTTCCTCCATCTTCTTCCTTCAGCCTATAAACCCATTTATTCTGCAATGCAGTTTTACCTGCAGGCAACCTGACTAAGTCCCAAGTCTGGCTATGCATTAATGAGTCCATCTCTTCTTCCATGGCTAGCTCCCACTTCTTCCTGCTTTCAACCTGCATTGCTTTTTCATAACATTCAGGTTCACCAGAATCAGTTAGCAATAAATAATATAATGAAGGAGAGTATCGTTCATGGGGTCTACTTATCCTGGTAGATATTCTAACACCACTTTCAAGTGTTTGAGGTGCCTGTTGTTGTTGTGGTGGTTGCTGCTACTATGGTTGTTGATTATTATTATTTTCAGGCACCTTTACTTTTTCAGTTATCTCATCAAGAACTGTGTATTCCTTGCTTTCTTTTTCCTGTTTCTTTTCCTACAACTGATTCTTATACAAGACCTTTTCATTAAATATTACATCTCTGCTCCTAATGATTTTGTGATTTTCATAATCATATAAGCGATAACCAAAATCATTAGCACCATATCCAATAAAGGTACATTTATTTGATTTTGCCTCAAGCTTTGTTCTGTTTTCTTTATTAATATGGACAAAGGCCTCACAACCACACGGCTTTAAAAAAGAGTAGTTTACCTTTTTACCTATCCATGCTTCCTCTAGAATACCACCATCCAAGGAACTTGAAGGCCCTCTGTTTATTAGATAAACAACAGTATCTACAGCATCTGCCGAAAATTGTAAAGGCAATCCTGCATGCAATCTCATGCACCTTGCACACTCCATGATTGTTTTGTTCATCCTTTCTGACACACCATTTTCTTGTGGTGTGCTTGGAATTGTCTTCTCTCTATGAATTCCATGCTTTGAATAGTACCTATCAAACTCTTTGTTGCAATACTCACCTCCATTGTATGATCTGAGACACTTCAACTTCTTTCCTATATCAATCTTAACCAAAGCTTTCCATTTCTTGAAAGTATCAAATACATCAGATTTATTATGAATACAATAAATCCATGTGTTTCTAGTTGCATCATCAATAAAAGTAACATAATAACGAGAGCCACAAATAGATGATACCTGAGCAGGTCCCCATACATTTGTATGCACAAGCTCCATTTTTTCGCTCTTCTTTTTTTTTCCAAATCTAAGAAATCTGACTGTCTTTTGTTTTCCATAAATGAAATTGTCACAGAAATCCAAATCAACATTCTTCAATCCTGGCAACAAATTTCTTGAGTGAAGAATCTTCATTCCCTTCTCACTCATGTGTTTGAGTCTATGATGCCATAATGTTGCATCTCCTCCTTTGGAAGTTAAATCATTAACAGAGTTAGAAATACCATTGCATAAATACAATGTACCGACCTTTTCAACTTTTGCTATTACCAGCGCTCCTTTGGTGACCTTCCAAATTTTATCTGTGAAAGTTGTCACACAACCTTCACTTCCTAACTGCCCCGTTGAAATCAGATTTTTCTTCAGATCTGTAACATGCCTCACCTCCTTTAGTAGCCATTGGTTTCCATTCTGTTTTTTTACAAGAACTTAACCCATTCCAAAAATTTTATAGGGTTTATCATCACCCAAATAAAGTTGTCCAAAATATCCTTGAACATAGTCATGAAAATATTTCTTATCAGGTGTGGCATGGAATGAAGCCCCTGAATCTACAACCCAAGAATCAGTAACATTTTCAAAATAAAGAATCAAAGCATCTTGTAACACATCACCTGTCACATTTTCTTCATGATTGTTTTCTTGCACAAAAGACACATAAAAATAGAGAGACACAGATATCCGTGGTTCACCCAGTTTGGGCTACATCCACCCCGAACAGCCAGTCCTTCCTTTCTATTATCCAGCAAAAATGAAGAGACAAAACCTACAGCAGATCCATTTCAATATCCTCTGTTCTCTCTCACAGTCTCCCTCTCTGTCTCTCGCTCCGAGAATACACATACAATGCACAGTTGCAATACAATGCCCTCATAAAAGTGAGGGGTTGCCTTCTAGGGAAAAAAAACCCTAATCTAAACATAACTTCTACTGTCAGATCATTTGCCTAATGTATGGCCCAGATTGACTAGAAATTACTATACTTTTATAGGGAAAATTTACATCTGTTTTTAGCTTCGGGGGCGCTGCCCCCGAAAACCCCCGCCAGGGGGGGGCTCTGAAAAGTGCTGCCGCCCCCCGTGGATCCCCCATGGGAGCGATTAATTACGGGCGGTGTTGCCACCCTTTTTAAGGTACAGGGGTCCAATGTTGTGATACAAAGTAAACAAGATAATCAGGCTCCACACCCAAAAAAAAATTCATTGTGGTCACTACAACAAGGATGGATACCAGCACTACAAGGAAAAATCTCTCCAGCGGAGGTTATAAAGGAAGTTTTTAGTATTATAAAATTAGATAGAATTGTCAAAAAACAATTGCTACAACATATTTTTTTGGTAACGGAGCCTCTAATGGAACATCAACACAACTAAAAAAACTGGGCGGATGGAGGTTTTTACAGATGTTTTTCTCATCAGTGCACACATCATTTGTAAATCCACCCCTGCATTTTCACCTGTACACACCGATAGTGTAAACATACCAAGCACTAGGATGGAAAACAAATTTTGGTTGTCCTAGGGCATTTAGCAATGTCCCGGTCCGTGTCACCCACAAACACATACCTGGCCGATAGAAGGTGCATGCACCGACGCGTTAAGGTGTAAAAACACTCCAGATCCTTAAGGTGTTAAAAGGCATTGGGCCATTAAGTTATAAAAACCCACTAGTGTGTTAAAGGAAAACCATACCAGTGCATGAAAGGCCTATTTGTCTAGGTCCAATAAAGTGCACCGGGTGTTCTAATATGTATTGGTATTTGGTGCGGTGCACATAGATCGTAGAAACGCAGTGGTGCACAAATCATACAAATGCAACAGTGTGCAACATCACACACACACACACACACACATGTTCATCTTCTTTTTTTAGAAACCTCGACTTGTGAGAGTTCAATTATTGTGATTTATTTAAATTCATTATTCATTAAAAGTTGACACATATCTTATAACAATATTCATATCAATTAAATTTTTATTAGTGAATTTGAACGTGATGTTTGGATGAAGTTTTTATATCATATCAACAGATTTGACATCTCTTCATTATAATATTTAACCATCCATATATTTAATCAGTGGTGTAACATTTCACAGTGACAATGGAGAATATCATAGAATAAATTAAAATGTATTTTATTATATATATATAGATGAATAAGACACTCTTTGTCATACAAAATGGAACAGCTGTTGATATCCATTTGTCTTTCAATTAGGACAATGTATCCATTAAATTAAACAAAATATCTAATTTCACAAACACATATTTCGAAAAATACAAGGCCTTGCTTTGATATCCAAACATATTGATCATCATTCTTCACTAGAACTGTTGTCACTGCTCGAGCTACTTCCATGAGTTGGGTTACTTTGAGGAATGTTTTGTTCATTGTGTTTATTTTTTTCTTCTTCTTCAAGTTCCATCTACAAACGTAAAAATAAAGTGTAATGAGTGTATATAATTAAAATTTTAATATTAAATAATACATATCAATGTATATCGAAAAGAAATGTACCATAGCAAGAATTGATTCGTGAACTATACAGATTCTTTCAAAACCAAATTTCATGCCATAATTCAACAATTCAATTGTTGGCGCAGTACCATACCTTGTTTCCTACAAGTTTTATACCCCATAACAAATCATAGATTTAATACAAAATATTTTTTTTGTTCTATTAATTATATACAAAGCTAAGTAAAATAAGATAGATACTTAGAAATTCCACAATTAATTTATGATATGCCAACATAAATTGATAACCCATATTTAACCCAATGTCAATCAATTATTCTAATGGTTCTTTGTATGTTAGCACCTTTTTGAAGGCATTCAATGATTATCATTGTAAAACAAATTAAAATATACAAAAATGAAAGCTATTTAAGTTGTTATAAGTAAGTAACAATTACTTGCAAACATAGATATCAAACCTTTTCTTCCTTCTCATCCTTTTTTATGTGCTAAACGGGGTTCCATTTTCTTTTCTTTTCTGCAAGAAAACACTTGAAAATTAATATTTAATTCTAAATTATTATTTATTATCCCTAATCAAAATATTCAATGATTACACATTACATTTGAATCACGTTGTTGTTGATATGGCTCCTCGTGCAATGTAATTATGTCCATCTCTTTGACCATACTCTTGTACACCTTTTTGGACATACCTACTGGCTTATTTCTGATATGAGCTCATTTACCTTTTGAGATTGTCATCCTAAAAAAGTAACACGCTGATAAAATATTTAATTTTTGTATTGTTATATGAAAACTAAATATAACAAAATTTATGTTTATAAATGTTTGCTTTGTAGTAATATATACATATAATTCTAGAAAAAACATTTAAAGGAATATTACTTTTTCAATCTGTCCTTTTTGTTGTTGTACGTTTTTTCTATTAAAAGTATAACATGTCTCATTGACCAATTCTCTGGAAAATGTACCTGTATTTTAATCTTTTTTTGGTTCTTGGAATCATTGGATTGATTTTTTTATTGTAAGTGGAAAAAACTTCTATACATTTGTTCCACTAGATTCCTCAAAGTTTTGTAAAAGTTTTCCCCCTTTCGTTAACCTCCAACACCATTCCATATGAACTAATGAGAAATTCATTTTCATTTTCATGTTATATTTTTTCATTTTCTTATAAAAACATTAGTTTTCTTCGTTTTTGGGTAAAAATATGAAGCTCGGTTACACTTTCATGAGAAACGCGTTCGAAAATCTCATTTTCCCAACAGTTTGACCGAACTTTTAGGAAGTCTAGCTGAACTTTTAGAAAGTTTAGCAGAATTTTTGAACTTAATTTGGCCGAGTTGTTTCTCCCGGTAACATTGATGGCATATTTTCATTGTGGGTAAAAAAACTTTTTGCCGAAGATGGGAAAAATGGAAACCAATTTTGGCCGAACACTTTATTATAATTCGGTTGAAATTGTTGTTATAAATATACCAGCCCCTAGACCAAAATAAGTTTTCGATTAGTTTGTATGTTACCATTGTGCTATCTCGTTGCTCTATTGCTATCGCACTCTATTTTCAATTTCGGTCACTGTCTCGTTGCTCTATTTCTACCTAACTCTATTTTCGATTTCAGTCACTGTCTCTCTCCTCTATTTCTGTCTCGCTCTTTTTTCAATTTCTGTCACTATCTTGCTGCTCTGTTGCCATCTCATTTTGTTTTCAATGAGTCTATTGGGTGTGTTGCACCGTTTCAGGGGTGAGGAGGGGAGAAAGAGAAGGTTAGAAGGTAAGGTAAATCTATTATTTTATTTGTTTGTGGTTTTTTTTGTTTCTTACAACTAATTTTCAGTTTTCTCTATTTTTTAGGTTTTGTGTAGGTTTTGATTTGTGCCCTTGGCGATCTGTGGTCTCGTCGTATGTTATTCCTTCTCAGCATACACTTTCTCACTATCTTCTACCTCTTCGGTGTGTGTTGAATTTCCAGGTATGGATCATAACATGAAGACTATTACTAGAGAATGTTATTAGAATTCTATGCTACTGTTGTGACATAAAAGATTCAAACTGATCATCTGCCCATCATAAACGTGAAAAATATGTATTTTCCATATGATTCAGCAAATATTTATCCCACGGTCAATGTGGGCCACCTGTGTTTTGAAGGTAATGGTTTTTGATGTTATTTTTTTGGTAAAGACGTTATTTTTGTTTTAGTTTGTCAGTGAAACGGATATGTGGTTTCGATTTATATAATCTAGATTCCAATTTGTTGAACATATTAATTATTTTAAATGATATTTTTATAATAATTGTTTTTTATTTCATTTTAATGTTTGTATGAGGCAGATTTATCTAAAATTATCACATAGTGGGTTCAATTAGTGAACCAGTCATATAAAATGTTGAATTTATGACTTGTCAAGTCTTTTAACCAACATTGTACCAACTAAGTTTTTTTTAGAAAAAAAAAGGGTAGAATCATCACTATACTCTGAATCCTCATACCCAATAGTAGGATGTGGCATCAACATCTCCATCTGGTCACACCACTCTTTCGAAAAAACATAGGCATAGGAACCTCAATCATCCTTGTTGGAGTGGTTCTACTCCCCATCTTCACTAATGCAGTTCAATGTTTCTTTCCCTTGGTCATGCTGAGTCATTAGCCACTAAATATTGTTTCATTTTTATTCTCAAAGGTGAATACTAGTGTGCAGGAGTGCTGAATATTAGTTACATAGGATGTCAATAGAGATGTTGATTGATAGATGGTGTGCGCTGCAACGGGTACCTATTTTATGATTGCTAGATTCTGTGAGATCCTTATTTGATAGAGATTGTTTATATAATAGACAAAGATAGGTTCCTGGTGAGGCCTTCTTGTCTTCTTTTCCAGTTTACTAATTGAATGGGATTGTTTGGACAATAGTTTCATAACTTTTTTGTTTTCCTAATCTTGTTTGCATATGCTCTTTCTTGTAAGCATGGTGCATATATTTTCTCACTGATTTCTTGATAAAGGAGAAAGACCTATATACAATACAGTTAGATACATTGAGATCATTTAAGTGGGTAGCTTCCTCGGAGTTTCATGTTGTTCATATATATGTTTCTTTCACTATTTATTAGTCATATCTTAACTGAGCTTGTTTACTCTTATTACATCTATATCTTTCTGCATTGTTGATCACACCTTACATCTCCATTGATTGATATGAGGAGTATGTGAAATAACTTATCTAAGCTTATTTTAGTTGTATTGGAATAGCTAGTTACCATATTCGATTGATGTAATTAAATTAGATGCTTCACCTTAATTCCTGGGATATCGTATACAGGCTATTACTGATAAACACGATGGCACAAGGTTAGTATGAGCACCATTACAATATTAGTTACACCTTATATGAGCTTTATGATTACTCTTATTACCTCTATATCTTACTGCATTACTAATGACATCTCCATTGATTGATATGAAGTGTATGTGAAAGATCTTATCTAAGCTTACTTTAACTGTATTGGAATAGCTACTTAACATATTCGATTGGTGTCATTAAATTAGATGTTTCACCTTAATTCCTGGGATATCATATAAAATTTATTACTGATAAACATGATGATATAGGGTTAGTATGAGCACCATTACAATATTAGTTCCATATTATATGAGCTTTATGATTACTCTTATTACCTTTATATCTTACTTCATTACTAATGACACCTTACATCTCCATTGATTGATATGAAGAGTATGTGAAGGAGCTTATCTAAGCTTAGCTATTTTGGAAAATCTAGTTACCAGATTCGATTTGTGTAGTTAAATTAGATGTTTCACCTTAATTCCTAGGATATCATATACATGCTATTACTGATAAACATGATGATACAAGGTTAGTATGAGCAGCATTACAATATTAGTTACATCTTATATGAGATTTATGATTACTCTTATTACCTCTATATCTTATTGCATTACTAATCACACCTTAAATCTCCATTGATTGATATGAAGAGTACTAGCTTCCATTAAGCTATGGTATAGAGTTAAGCTTATCCCTAATGAATACTAATACGTGGCCTTTGATTAGCTATTACTTATGGATATAAAACACCATCATTACCTACTTAATTTGATATGTGATTCATTACTATCACCATCTATAATGTATGACTGGATGACCCATTATACTATTATTACCAAGTAGTTTCATGTATGAGGTTATTGATTACTAGTACCTATTTTGGCAAGGAATATGATGTTACTAGTCTAGTACTATGACACTTGTATTGAATGTAATAGAGTGATTCCAAAGCTCACATCGGCAATAGGGTATGCTGTATTACTTGCTAAGCTTATATCACCATGGATTTGATAATTTTCTAAGTATAGACATAAGTAGATGTGTTTTATTACCTCATAGAATCCTCATTTTATATGAGCAAGAACTTATATATATCCTTATTCTAGGTTGGGACTATTAGAAAAAAATGATTAATTTTTCTGTCTGTCTATATTTGCATAATTTTGTATTAGAAAATAACGATTTTTTTTTTCAATTAAAGAAATGAATTTGGAAGAGCTCTCAGGTCTATATAATTTTTAAAATTTTTCTTTCTATTTGTATTTAAGTAATTTTGAATGAGAAAATATTGATTTTTTTTTTCAATTAAAGAAATGCATTTGTATTTAAATAACTTTGTATGAGAAAACAATGTTTTTTTTTTTTCAATTAAAGAAACACATTTGGAGTAGCTCTGAAGTATATATATAATTTTTCTAATTTGTGTCTATCTGCATTTACATAATTTTCTATTAGAAAAATGATTTTTTTCAATTAAATAAATTCATTTGGAGTCATTTGTCCCATAAAATTTAAGGAATTTGCAATAAATTTGAAGGCATTTGCAATAAAATTTCGTTTGATATATTACCAAGGAAAATGTTGATGTTTTTGGAAACAATGTACATGTTATTTCTCCAATAATGTAAGGGCACAATTATAACAATATGGGGATTATAGGGGTACAAAAATAACAATAAGGGGGGATACACTAACATAATAAGGGACTACACTATTAATATAGGGACTTAACATGCCCCTCTCCTTCAAACAAGTGTTGTCCTCAATGCTTGATTATTTCTCGATGCTTCTGTATAAAATTCTCATCCTTCCATGTGGAATCTTCTACAGGAAAGTTCCTCCACTTGCTGAGATACTCTGAAATTGATCGTTAATGTCGAGTTCCTGTTTCTGTGCCTGCTTCATAACTTCTTTCGATGTGATTTTGATCTTCTTGTTGTTTCATTAGATTCTGCACCAATGTTAGGTTATCCTTTGAGAGTTGGGGAACTTGTTGTTGATGCTTGATTTTATCTTCCACTAATTTATCATCCATATTAGCTATTATTTGATCCTTCAAACCATCCAAATTAGCCTCCATTTCTACTTTTAAACCATCTATGTCATCTTCGGTTTCTCTTCAGAAGATTGAAAATTGTTGCACTTGGTACCATAATTTTGATATGTCATATTTCAATTCTTCCTCTTCATGCACCATAGTATACCTTTTTGAGGGCTTAATGGGTATGGAATTATTTTTAGGAGGCATTTCAGAACCCAATACTGAAATATATGCTCAATAGGCCCTTGGAATCACTTTAAAATGACTTTTTTTTACACAGGACTTATGTAATCCAGAAACAAATACATACCTTTTTCTTGCTGTTGAGGAGCTCGATATTGAAACTGAATTATCTCTGTGATTTTGGACCTTAAATATCTGAAATTTAGCACTGATGTAGCCTTATGAATTATATTTCTAATGCCATAGGTCTTAACTAATTTGGATTCTTGAAGACAAATTTGTGCTCAATCTCCTACGATGGCCTAATTATGGACTGGTTCAGTAGAGAAAACTTTTATGACTTGCCACGTGTCACTGTTTCCACCTTTGGCTTTGAAATTGATAGACAAAAAAATCAGTCTGTGTAATTGCAGTGACTTTTTACAACATTCCAATCCGATGCTCAAAGAGAGAGCTATGAAGATTTTCCCAAGATCACCTCTTTGAGATGAAATTCAGAAGCCTGAAAAAACCCTAAAATCCACAAATCCTATCTCCGCAAATATTATGAACCAATATCTGAAATTTTGCGACGATGTTCCTCAGGATTTCGTCTTCGTACTCTAAACATTTTAGCTTCTAAACCTTTGTAGACAAAACTTTATTACGAAAATACCACGATGAATTGTTTAGGTTAAATTCACGAGCCTACAAAATGACCTAACTTGCACAGATCATATCTCCGAAAATATTGCAAAAAAATCTCTGCAATTTTGTGACGATGTTCCTCAAGATTTTGGCTTCGCACTCTAAAAATTTTATATTCTGAACCTTCGTAGAAAAAAAGTTATAGCGAAAATTTGTGTTGACTTTTTAAAGTGAAATTTAGGAGTCTGCAAAAAATCCCCAACTTCCACAAATAATGTCTCCAAAAATATTGTGAAGAAAGCTCTGAAATTTTGTGACGATGTTCCTCAGGTTTTAGCTTCACACTCTAAAAATTTCAGCTTCTGAACCTTCGTAGAAAAAAAGTTATTGTGAAAATGCCACGATGACCTGTTTGGAGCAGCGAAACCCTAGAATCCAAAGCTCTAATACCAAATGCTATGAAACCAACTCCAAAAATGGAAGAAAAGAGATATCAATGCCTTATAAATAAGCCACTTCGAGGGGGAAACCTCTAATACATTACATGAATGAACAATTCTTGGATGATACAAATGACCAAAACCTCCTTCTATATATAGGAGTCCATTGGGCCACAATATAATTGTAGTGGGGCCAAAATGTAATCCTGTCCAACCTAACAATAATAATGTAAGGGCACAATTATAACAATATGGGGGTTACAGGGGTACAAAAATAACAATAAGGGGGCTACACTAACATAATAAGGGACCACACTATTAATATAGGGACTTGACAAATAAACTTTAAGGCATTTTCTAGTGTTTTTGGGAACAATGTCAATGTCATTTCTATGTCATTTCGTCCATAAACTTTAAGGTAAACTTTAAGGAAAACCATGTACATGTCATTTCTCCCATAAAATTAAGGCAAACTTTAAGGAAAACTATGTAGATGCATTTCTCACATAAACTTTAATGGAAACCATGTACATGCAATTTCTCCCATAAAATTTAACTTAATATATTTTCAGGAAAAATGCTAGTGTTTTTGGAAACCATGTACATGTCATTTCTCCTATCAACTTTAAGGCATATGCTAGTGTTTTGGGAACAATGCACATGTCATTTCTCCCATTAAATTTAAGGAAAACTTTAAGGAAGACCATTTACATGGCATTTATCCCTTAAACGTAAGGCAAACTTCAAGGAAAACCATGTACATGTCACTTCTCACATTAACTTTAAAGAAACTCATGTACATGTCATTTCTCCCATAAAATTTCAATTAATATATTGTTAAGGAAAATTCTATTGTTTTTGGAAACCATGTACATGCCATTTCTCCCATAAACTTTATGGAATTTGCTAGTGATTTGGGAACCATGTACATGTCATTTCTCCCATAAACTTTAAGGAATTTTCTAGTATTTTGGGAACCATGTACATGTCATTTCTATGTCATTTATCCCATAAAATTTAAGGCAAACTTTAAGGGAAACCATGTACATGTCATTTCTCCCATAAAATTAAGGAAAACCATGTATATATCATTTGTCCAATAAACTGTAAGGAAAACCATGTACATATCATTTCTCCCATAAAATTTAATTTAATATATTTTTAAGGAAAATTCTAGGGTTTTTGGAAACCATGTACATGTCATTTCTCCCATAAATTTAAGGCTTTTGCTAGTGCTATGGGACCCATGTACATGTCATTTCTATTTCATTTCACCCATAAACTTTAAAGAAAACTTTAAGCCAAACCATGTACATGTCATTCTCCCATAAACTTAAGACAAACCTTAAGGAAAACCATGTACATGTCATTTCTCCTATAAACTTAACGCAAAATTTAAGGCAAATCATGTACATGTCATTTATCCCATAAACTTTAAGGAAAACCATGTACATGTCATTTTTGCCATAAAATTTAATTTAATATATTTTTAAGGAAAATGCTAGTGTTTTTGGACACTATTTCTTTGTCATTTCTCCCATAAACTTTAAGTCCAACTTTAATGCAACCATGTATATGTCATTTCTCCCATAAACTTAGGACAAAATTTAAGGAAAACCATGTACATGTCGTTTCTCCCATAAACATTAATTTAATATATTCTTAAGGAAAATTTTAGTGTTTTTGGAAACCATGTAAATGTCATTCCTACCATAAATGTTAAGGCATTTTCTAGTGTTTTTGGAACCATGTACATGTCATTTCTATGTCATTTCTCCCATAAACTTTAAGGAAAAGTTTAAGGAAAACCATGTATATGTCACTCCTCCCATAAGCTTGAGGCAAAATTTAAGGCAAACCATGTACATGTCATTTCTCCCATAAAAAATAAGGAAAATCATGTACATTTCCTTTCTCCCATAAAATTTAATTTAATATATTTTTAAGGAAAATACTAGTGTTTTTGGAAAGCATACAATGTCATTTCCACAATTTTCCAGTGTTTTTGGGAACCATGTATATGTAATTTCTATGTCATTTCTACTATAAAATTTAAGGCAAACCATGTACATGTAATTTCTCCCATAAAATTTAAGGAAAACCATGTACATTTCATTTCTCCCCTAAAATTTAAGGCGAACCATGTACACGTCATTCCTCCCATAAACTTTAAGGCAAAACATGTAAATTTTATTTCTCCCATAAACTTTAAGGAAAACCATGTACATGTCATTTCTCCCATAAAATTTAAGGAAGTCCACATACATGCCATTTCTCCCATAAAATTTAAGGCAAACCATGTACATGTCATTTCTCCCATAAAATATAAGGCATAGTTTAAGGCAAACCATTTACATGTTATTTCTCCCATAAAATTTAAGGCAAACAATGTACATGTCATTTCTCCCATAAACTTTAAGGAAAACCATGTACATGTCATTTCTCTCATAAATGTTAAGGCATTTGGAATAAAATTTAAGACGTTTGCATTAAATGTTCATTTAATATATATTTCAAGAAAATGCTAGTGTTTTTGGAAACCATGTAGATGCGATTTCCGCCACAAACTTTAAGGAATTTTCTAGTGGTTTTGGGAGCCATGTACACGTAATTTATCCCATAAAAGTTAAGGCATTTGATATTCTTTTTGAGAACCATGTACATGTCATTTCTCCCATAAACTTTAAATAAAACCATGTAAATGCCATTTCTCCCATAAACTTTAAGGCAAACCATGTACCTATCAGTTCTACCATAAAATTTAATTTAATATTCTTTTAAGGATAATGCTAATATTTTTGGAAACCATGTAGATGTAATTTCTCCCATAAACTTTAATTTAATATATTTTAAAGGAAAATGCTAGTGTTTTTGGAAACCATGTACATTTCATTTCTATGATAAACTTGGCATTTTCTAGTGTTTTTGGGAACCATGTACATGTCATTTCTCCCATAAAATTTAAGGAAAACAATGTACATGCCGTTTCTCCGATAAAATTGAAGGCATTTGCAATAAGATTTAATGCATTTTCAATAAATATTCATTTAATACATTTTTAAGGGAAATTCTAGTGTTTTTGGAAACCATGTACATGCCATTTCTCCCATAAACTTTAAGGCATTTTCTAGTGTTTTTTGGAACCATGTACATGTCATTTATCCCATAAAATGTTAGGCATTTTCTAGTGTTTTTGGCAACCATGTACAAGTAATTTCACCCGTAAGATTTAAGGAAAACCATTTACATGTTGTTTCCGTAATAAAATTAAAGGTATTTGCAATAAATGTTCATTTAGTATATTTTATTGAATTTGTTTTCTTTCAGGGATTAAAAATCCCACTAAACATCGTTGAAAAATGGACATTATGCATAGAAGTTTCTTGCTATCCCAATTCAGGGAGAGGAGTGATTACATATGTACTTTGCAATATTACGACTAACAAGGTCCTCCAAAGGAAAATGAATATACCGAGAAGAACAACAAATAATGAATCATATTATAGTGCATTGATAGAAGGTTTGGGAATAGCTAGGGACTATCGATCAAATGGAATTTTTGTTTTCACCAATTATGAACTTGTGTGTAGCCAAATGAAAGGCATGTACCAAGTTAAGAAGGAGAGGCTAAAAAAAATTCATGGGAAAGCAAGCAATATTGTTAAACAATTTAATTTTTTAGTATAAGAAATTATGCAAATGTTAATAAGATGTTTGGTGTTCTATCATGTGGGGAAATTTGAATTCAAGACACACCTATGAAATATGAATTAGTATTATACCGAGCAATGCCAATTCAAGATTCATCTCTCAAATGTGAATTATTGTTGACACTCTCTCCTTCAAAATTTATTGGTGGACATTGTAAGATATCTTTGATGTGTGTGTGATTTTTACTTATAAATGCGTCATTTTTAATGATCATGTGTTTTTTTTTTTAATTATATACCAAGTGTGCTCCCACCATGTAAGTGCAACTTGGTGAAATTCATGTTTTATAAAATTAAAATGTGCAGGACTTCCATTTTTTTTTTTTTTAAAGCGTAATTTCCCCAGTTTCTATGCTTTTATTTAACACTTGAACAAGTCCAAAATGGTATAGTGGACCCTAATGGAAAACAGTTGTGTGGATTTATTTATTTATTTTAAGTTATTAAAATAAAAAAGAAATTAATTGTGCAAATACTAGATAATGATTAGAGATCTGGAAACCAAATCCATGAGGATGGATAAGGATTATAATACTTTCTGAGTCTTCCAAAAATATTCGGAGGAAATAAATTAAATACTAAAATTAGATTGGAGATAAAAATCTAAAAATCTACCCTAGTAAAGAGAAAATTATTGGGAAGAGGTGGAATAAAGCTAGAAAGAGGAAAATATACCTTTAAAAGTACTTTTGTGGAAGAAACAAAAGGAAAGCCTAGGCACATAGGAAAGCCTAGGCACACAGGAAAGAAACATTGTGATTTAACTCGATGCAGTTAAGGGAAATAGGCTGAGTGGAAAGAAATATTAAATAAGCAAATTCATGATAGAAAAGAGGTTGTCTATTGTTGGAGAAATTGATATATGCTCGTGTGTCAGCTTTGGAGAAAGAGCTCAAAGGTTGGATGGAACCTAGTCTACCTAAAGTGGTATGCACCAATTAATTTCACTTTTAAATTATACTCTAATTCTGTTATGAATTTGATGAGAAAATAAAGTAGTATATATCTACATGTAATTATGAATTTGGATATGTTTCTATGATGTTGAATTAAGATGAATTGGAAATAAATTTTGAAAGTTTGTACATTGAACAAAATTGACTATAATAAAATATTTTGTCATGTATTGTTGTACATACATAACTCTGTAGAGAACCAACTCTTAGAATTTCTAAACCCGGGATAAGGCTTAGACCCAAGGTTAGGTAAACCACGGGAAATTAATATTTCATTAAAAAATCTATTCTAGTATTATATTAGTAGGCTGTACATTATATTATAGAACAAATTCAAAATTAAAGTAAGCATACATGGTAGATAAATGAATATACAGAATATTCAAGTAAATTTTGTATATTGTAGTAGTGTTCTAAAGAATTTTCATTGACTGTTGTTTGCTAAATAGAAAAGAAATTAATTTTGGTTTGGATGCAATTATACATAAAATCATGAAACAACATTAAACTGAAATGAAAATAATATATTGGAGTTCCAATAATATTTCATTTAAAAAGAAAGAATTTATACAAGACATAGTCCAATATTTATAAGTGATTAGTCAATGCAGTACATCCTTACAAATGTCTCAGTATGTAGAATTATATAGTTAAACAAGAACTAGTTATAAGAAAAACAGTCTATAGAGAGGGCACTTTGTTCCTTTATGTAAAACTATAAAGGCTATTTGTAAAACTTATGGAAGGTCTGCATATGAGAATAACCATAGGTATATCGACCAACGTATATAACAATAGTCCATATATTACGAACCAGAAGCAAATGACAGTGGCCGCACAACAACCCCAAAAGTAGGTGACAAATAGCCATCCCTGCAAGAGGCGGAATTTAAGTAAATTCTGATTAAAGCTAGTAGAGACAAATGAAAATAAAATAATGAAGGAGTAAAGGAAAAGTGAATTAAACCATTACCTTAAGTCCGGCATTTAGGTAATTAACTGTGGTCATAAAAATAAGACATAGTTAGTTCTGATAATTTCAGACTATAGAGTTGTTTTAAACACATTTATAAACAAGAACTAATATGACAGAGTCTTAGTGTATAAGAGTAAACTCTGTATGCCTACAAAATAGAACAGATTGTTGGTCATTTACGTATCGTTGAAAGAGTTAAGTTTTCAACCATTGAGAGAGAAAAGAAAAAAATGATATTTTCAGTTATTTATACTAAGAAAGTATATAGAATGAAGAACTGAGAATGCTGTGAAATAATAGAGAATAAAGTATACCTTCTGATAACTTAGATGGAATTAGAAAGCGAGATTTTCAGTGGAGGAAAAACGACAATCTCAGCCAAGAAACCCAGCAAGGTATTTTTAGTTGAATACCAACGAAATGAAAAGTTTGATTAAGTATTCGAATTTAAGAAAAAATACTGAGACTTCAGTCATTGAAAGTCTGAGATAAAGCTAGATATCAACAGTGTAAATAAGAACTATGGTTATGCGAACTTACCGAGAGTATAGTTAGCCATCGTTGTGGACACCAAGGAGTGACAAGAGGCTGTCGAGTATTCCCACTGTGTTTTCAAGAAACGCTGTGATTTTTAATGACTTACAGAATGTCATGCTTAAATTAAATTAAACATCACTATATTGTATTGGAATGAAATAAGCATAGAAGGGACATCGAAATTCCAAATGTAGCACAGACAGGAATTTTCCTAGTAATAATTTATTTAAGCTTATAAAGTTAGAGAAAATGCCGGCATTTTGAGTACTCGAAAACTGAATAGAAGAAAATCATAACGAAAGCTCTATGAGCTAATAACATATTTACCATGATGAAAAATGAAAATTTATAGAGAGGAAGTATAATTAAATACCATAAAATTCCTTCTTTAGCTATGTTGTAACGTTCACATTCTATTTGTTTCCACAAATTTCATAATCTAAATCACAGAAATTGAAGGTGGAATGCAAATAAATGCAAGTTACAGAGTCTACCTACCATAACATCATTCCAGGAAAAAATGAGTCTAACCAGTGTGTTCTGGGCAAAGACAAAAAGGAATTCAATATTAAAATGAATACATATTCACTGATAGTGGGAAAAACTCAGAAAACATGGAAGTAAGAATGAGTAATGACCACAGATAAGAGAACGACTTGCCTGAATGAATAGTGGAGGTAGCCTTTTCCTATAAACGTGGAGCTCCTTCAAATCATTTGTATCATTCATTTTTCCCATAGCATATATGAATTGCAAAACATAAGATAGAAAGTTTAAAGGGGAAATGACGTAGTATGGGAAGCGTCCAGAGAAAAATGATAAGTGAAAATAAGTCACGGTCTAGACAAAGAGCCTTTATGGCACCCTCAAAACCTAATCTAGCCCTGATCAGAACTATCCATGTGGAAGAGATCAGGAATGTGAGGGGTTTTCCTACAGCTTAAGTGTTCTGTTTGAGATCCACGTGATCCATTACATTGAAATTAATACAAATATATCCCAACGTATCAACTGTACAATGCTTCTATGTCCAATGTCATATGGTGAGTACAATTTCATTAAATTGGAGAAAATACCTTGCCTCAAAATCCCAATACGACTTAAAGACTGATTTATGTATTAATGAGTGAGATTTATTGAAACCAGAACCAAATTCCCTAATGTACATTACTCAAAGCTTCCAGTGACAAATAACACGTCAATAAGCCACGTTGGAGAAGTTGAATCCCTGTTGGTAAAATTTAATAAATATATTCAATATGTCGTATAAGTAGGAATTCATTTTAATGTAATGCTTGAGGGGTAATCATGTATAATGGGGTGCTAATACATATAAGTGGATTATCAAGATATCAGGATAGGAAGTTTAAAACAAAAGGGTTTAATCCTAATTTATGACCAAAATTGATTTAAGAGTATCCTAAATTAAACCAAGTCTTTTAGTAGCACGGTTCCAATATGTAAAGGAATAATTAGGATTAAAAGGGGAATTAATCCTTAGTGATGTATAATAACCTTATAATTGGAATAGGGTCAAGGGTAGTTAGATTTTGAAAAGTGTTAGGTTATTAACATCAAATTATGAATGTATATTGATGGTTATGAAGGAAACTTAACGGTGGAAATCAAAGCATTGGCAGAAGATTAATGAGGAAGAGTTTTAAACCTTAGGAGTTTAATGGAGGTCTTAAAAAAGGAATGGTAGTTCTTAAAACATGAACTTAATTAAAGTACATGCAATTGTAAAATACAGTAACTTGTATGGCAGAGGTATCGTCAGAAATTAAGGAATAGAAATCTGATCTGGTAGAGCTATAATAATAAAAAGAAAAAATTCAAAAGGGAGATATTACAAATGGTATCAGAGCCCATGTTAAGACATTGGGCCAGAATGTGTACCCACACCAAAGAATCAAATTTTGTTACTGTAAATTTTATTAAATTTATTTTTCACTAATGTTTAATTATGTGTATAGTGAAATAGTGCTGAAGCATACAATTGCAAACCATGAGTGAAGGGGATGAGTTGTATGTTGATCTAGGTGGTGGAAAAAATCTAGCATATCCAAATGCTCCATTGATGGCTATGATGCATCAAATGTAAAGATAAATGGTGAAACTGAAAAACCACAATGAAATACTATCTTTATCGAGTGAAGAGCAAGACAAGTTAATAAGAGAATTCACCTCCCAAAACAGTCACGAAGGTGAAGGTTGTGGAAAAAAGAGAAAGGGAACTGTAAATCACTCAAAATATTCTAAAGAAGGTGATGCCTCTAGAAAACAGTCTACGAGGAATAAGGAATTACAGCGTGAATTCCGAAAAATGAAGCCCCCCTCCTATGATGGAGAGAAAGAGGAAGTTGCAAAATCTTGGCTTCTAAACATGATAAAGCACTTCCAGGTTTATGATTATGAAAGTAACTTGAGAGCCTAGTTGGCTATCTATCAGCTACAAGTAAACAGTATGTTGTGGTGGGAGGAAACCAAGATGGTTCATGTCATAGATGAGAAAACTGTCACTTGGGAGGATTTCCAAATCAATTCAAACATAGATATCTGAATGAAAGTTATTATGATGATAAAGAAAAAGAGTTTCATGAACTTAGGTTGGGACAAAGTACCATTGATGTGTTTATAACCAAATTCACAAACATTCTTCACTATGTACCTTATATAAGGGAAGAGAAGGAAAAGGTACAACACTTTTTAACCTTATTACCTACTATATACTTGGATAAGATAGAATTTGATAATCCCAAGACAATGGATTAAGTTCTGCGCAAAGCAAGAATGTGTTACCAACAGTTCAAAGGCACAAATGAACAAGCAAAGATTTTCCAGAATAAAGAAAAGCGTGACTTTAGTTGAAAAAAATCCAAAACCAATATATTTAAAGAACTTTGGGAGGAATAACCAAAGGAATAAGTTCACCAAAGCTAGATAAAATTACCTAGCTCAATCACAAACAGGGTCCAAATAGATTGATGGAAACAATAAGAGAGAAGGAACTCTTAAGATGATTGAACCTCTAAAGTGATGGGGTTGTGGAGAACCTCATTTACTAAGAAAATGTCAACATAGAAATATTCAGAAAATAAAAGTACTCAGAGAAGCAACTAATGTAAACAATGTGGCAAGAAAAATCCCCAAAATCAGTGTTGCCCTCGAGGATCGTCAAGCTGAACACCAATCCACTATGGTTGAAATGGAAGGTATGATTGTTGAACAAAATGTATATGTTCTGATAGATCCAGGTGCATCTTTAAGTTATATAAGTCCTCAAGTGGTAGAAAAATGCAAGTTAAAATCATAGAAATTTCAGCAGTCATGGTTAGCTCAGTTAGCTACTGGGACAAAAAGGAAAGTGACTCATAAATTGCCCCAGACAACTATAAATCTGAAAGGCTACAAAAATATCCTAACTTTAGGGTCTTATGATGTGTTGGTTGGAATGGACTGGTTAGAAAAATAGAAATCTATGTTGAATTGTTTAGATAAAAAAAATACACTTCATAAGTGATGAGGGAAAACCTATGATAGTGAAAGGTAAACCAAAACCCATATATGTGAGAGCAATTTAAGCACTTCAATTGAAAATAATTACAAGAAAAGTTTGCCAAGTGTGTTCTGTGCATGTAGAAGAACTGGGAGAACAACCTGAAGATCATCTTTTAGAAAAACTACCACTCATTTGAGAGTTAAAGGATGTGTTTCCAGATGAAATTCCTCATTTACCCCCTAAAAGAGAATTTGACTTCTCAATTGACTTAGTGCTAGGAGGAACACTAGTTTCTAGAGCCCCATACAAAATGAGTACCCCAGAATTGATGGAGTTGAAGATACAACTACAAGAATTGCTAGATAGAGGTTACATAAGACCATGTGTATCCCCATGGGGAGCACCAGTACTATTTTTGAAAAATAAACATGGTACTTTAAGAATGTGCATAGATTATCGTATATTGAATAAATTGACAATCAAAAATATATATCCTCTACCTAGGATAGATGATATCTTTGAAAAAGTTAGAGGAGCCACAGTCTTTTCAAAAATTGATTTAAGGACAAGCTACAATCAACTGAGAACTAAGGATGAAGACATAAGTAAAACTGCATTCAAAACCAGATATGGACACTATGAGTTTGTGGTCCTACCTTTTGGGTTGACCAATGCACCTGCTACCTTTATGTGCTTAATGAACAATGTCTTAAATATGTACTTAGACAAATTTGTACTAGTATTTATTGATGACATTCTGATTTATTCTGAGAATGAAGTTGAGCATAAAGAACATCTTAGAATTGTTTTACAAACACTCAGAGAAAATGAGTTGTATGCTAAGTTTTGTGAATTTATCAAAGATAAAATTCAATACTTGGGTCATATAATTTCAGAGAATGGATTACCATTAGACCTAGAAAAGGTACAAGTGATAAGGGAGTGGCCTGTACCTACTGATGTCTCTTCTGTAAGATCCTTCATGGGAATTGCAGGATACTATAGAATATTTGTAGAGAAATTTTCATCCTTAGCCTACCATATTACATATCTACAGAGACAAGGAGTTAAGTTTGAGTGGACTGAAAAATGTCAAAATAACTTTGAACAGTTAAAACTTAAACTTACAACAACACCTATTCTAAATATTGCTGATCCAAATCAGGAATTTTTAGTATGTATACACACTTGTGGAGATGGACTATGAGCAGTACTACTACAAAAAGACTCAGTCACATCATATCAGTCAAGGAAATATAAGAAACATAAATAGAATTATAGTGTTTATGATTTAGAACTCGTTGTTGTAATACATTCCTTGAATATGTGGAGACATTACCTTCTGGGAAAATTTTTATATTGATGACAGTTCACATCAGTTTAAAGTATTTCTTCACACAACCTGATTTGAATGCTAGACAAGCTAGATCGTTATCCTTCCTTAGTGAGCTTCACATGAAGATAAAACATATTAAGGGGAAGGAAAACAAGATTGCGGATGCATTAATAAGAAATTCTTGGAAAAGTGTGAGTAATGTTGGAAGTAGTGCCAAATTTGATATTGAAGGATTGATACAAGAAGTGATGAGAGAAAACCAAAACTATGAAAAAAGTTAGGAATAAATTATGAAAAAAGAGATGAAGGGGTATACACAAAACCAGAGGTTTTTGCTTTGTTATAAAAATAAATTATACATCCCTAATGTGGACTCCTTGAAAAGAGAAATTCTAGATGAGTACCATAATAGACCCTATGTCGGGCATCCCGAATACCAGAAATTAATTCCATCTTTAACGAAGAACCTATTCTGGCCTGGTATGAAAAGGGATGTGGAAAATTACTTAGCTATATGTTTAGAATGTCAACAGGTGAAGGTACAACATCAACATCCAACTGGATTGTTGAATTCCTTACCCATTCTAGAATGGAAGTGGGAGACTATTTACATGGATTTTGTCACTAGTTTACCAAGAATTAAATACCAACATGACTCTAACATGGTAGTAGTTGATACTTTGACTAAAGTTGCAAACTTTATACTAGTACAATCTACCTTTGGCACAACTCAAGTAGCTAATTTATTTATGAAAGAGATTGTAAAACTGCATGGCATTCCTAAGATGATCATATCAGACAGACATGCAAAGTTTACTGCAACATTTTGAAGGAGTCTGTTTGCGGGAATGGGTACCAAATTAAAATTAAGTACTGCATACCATTCTCAAACTGATGGCCAAACTGAAATAACAAACCAGATTATAAGTGATCATTCTATGTAGTAAATCCTTATAAATGTCTCAATATGTAGAATTATACAGTTAAACAAGAACTAGTTATAAAAAAAAACAGTCTACATATAGGGCACTCTTTCCTTTATGGAAAACTGTAAAGGATATGTGTAAAACTTATGAAAGGGCTGCATATGAGAATACCCATAGGTATCTGGACCAACTTGTATAACAATAGTCCATGTATTTCGAACCAGAAACAAATGACAGTGGACACACAACAACCCCAAAAATAGGTGACATATAGCCATACCTACAACAGGCATAATTTAAGTTAAATTCTGATTAAAATGAGTAGAAGAAAATGAAAATAAAATAACGAAGGATTAAAGGAAAAGGGAATTAAAACATTAACTTAAGTCAAGAATTTAGGTAATTGACTATGGTCATAAGAATAAGACACAGTTAGTTCCGATAATTTCAAAATGTAGAGTTGTTTTAAAGAAATTTCTAAACAAGAACTAATATGACAGAGTCTTAGCATATAAGAGTTAACTTTGTATGCCTACATAGTAGACCATAGTATTGGTCATTCACGTATCATAGAGAGACTTCACTTTTCAACCATTGAGACAGAAAAGAAAAAATGATATTCTCAGGTATTTATACTGAGCAAGTATATAGAACGAAGAACTGAGAAACACTGTGAGAAATAATAAAGAATAAAGTCTAACTTCTGACAACTTAGATGGATTTAGAAAGTGAGAGTTTCAGTGGAGGAAAAATGATAATCTCAACCAATAAACCTAGCAAGGGATTTTTAGTTGGATACCAATGAAATGAAAAGCTTGATTAAGTATTCGAATTTAAGAAACAATACTGAGACTTTAGTCATTGAAAGTCTGAGATAAAGCTAGACATCAATAGTGTAAATAAGAAATATGGTTAAATGAACTTACCCACAGTATAGTTTACCATCGTTGTGGATAGCAAGGAGCGACAAGAGGCTGTTGAGTATTCCAACTGCCTTTTCAAGAAACAATGAGAGTTTTAATGACTTATAGTATGTCATGCATAAATTAAATTAAACATCACTATACTATATTGGAATGAAATAGTCATAGAAGGGACATCGAATTTCCGAAAATAGCACAGACAAGAATTTTCCCAAGAATAATTTATTTAAGCCTATACAATTAGAGAAAATACCAGCATTTCGAGTACTGGAAAACTGAATCAAAGAAGATCATAACAAAATCTCTATGAGCTAATAGTATATTTACCTTGATGAAAAACAAAAAGTTACAGAGAGGTAGTATTATTAAATACCATAAAATTCCTGCTTTAGCTATGTCAGAACGTTCACATTCTATTCGTTTCCACAAATTTCATAATCAGAATCATAGAAATTGAAGGTGGAATGTAAATAAATGTGAGTTACAGAGTCTACCTACCATAGCATCGTTCTAAGAATGAACGAGTCTAATAAGTGTGTTCTAGGTAAAGACAGAAAGGAATTAGATAATAAAATAAATACATATTCACTAATAGTGGAAAAAACTCAAAAAATCATGAAAGGAAGAATGAGTAATGACCAAAGATAAGAGAACGACTTGCCTGAATGAGTAATGGAGGTAGTCTATGCGTGCGAATGTGGAGCTCCTCTTCAGATAATTGATATCCTTTTTTTTTCCCATAGCATATTTGAATTACAGAAGATAGGAATTAAATTTGAAAGGGGAAATGACGCAGTATGGAAAGCGTCTAGAGAAAAATGATAAGTGAAAATGAGTCACAGTCTAGACAAAGATCCTTTATGGAACCCTAAAACCCTAATCTAGACCTCATTAGAACCATCCATATGGCAGAGATTGGGAATGGGAGGGGTTTTCCCGCAGCTTAAGGGTTCCTTCCAATATCCACGTGATCCAGTACATTGAAGTTAATACAAACATATCCCAACGTATCAACTATATAGTGGTTCTATGTCTAATGTCATACGGTGAGTACACTTTAATTAAATTGGAGAAAAGGTCCTACCTCGAAATCCCAATATGACTTAAAGACTGATTTATGTATTAATGGGTGAGATTTCTTCAAACCAGAACCCAAGTCCCTAATGTACATTACTCAAAGGTTCTAGTGATGAATATATACATGTATTTATATGTATGTATGCATTTTTTAATTGATTATAAATTCATATTTTTATATGAAGCTTCCCTCTCGTCGTGTGATGGTGGTGATGGTACACATTCCCCTGGTGGCCAATTAATAGGTGGTGGCAAATTATGTGAGGGTGGTGATATGCATTCCCCCATTGGCCAATAAATGGGTGGTCATGCTGGTTCTCAACCAATCGGTGGTCATGCTAATTCTCAATGATCTCAGGGTGGGCATGATATTTCCCAGCCATCTCCAGGTGGCCATCAATCTGAATAATATTTGCATTCAATCATTAATCTGTTAAATTATTTATAAAAAAAATTTATGGTTAAAAAGAAAATTTGTACAAATTTGTTGACATGTTTTTTTCTTTATACATAACTTTTATATTGATGCAAAGGGTGAAAATGTTTCTCTAAAAATATGTAGGCTAGACTGCATTATTCAAGAAGAATGTTGTACACCAACCATGACTTTCCTTCTGACATTTCCGATTTACCTTGGAAAACAGACATCCAGTAATGCACATTACAAAGGTGTCAAAATATTTATTAAACATTGAGGAAAAATCTTGTGTCTTTGAATCTCTCTGCTGAGAGTCGATAAAGCTTAGAAATAGTTACTCACTCTTTAAGCACACTTTTATATGTGTACAAAAATGTTTGGCCAACCACTGATACTTTTGTAGAAGTGATGAGGAAAAGAAAGGAAACAATGATTGGTCATGATACATGGGAGGATGTTAAATAGAGAGTTACAACAGAAATGGCCAAGTGTATGTTTAATTTCGAATAAGGGCCGAAAATAAAGATGCTAAAGGTGCAATATTTCAAGCACCATGATATAGCATCTCATTTTTATGATAGACACTTTGCCTCCTATGGAAGACTACCATGGAACGGCGAGGTTCCTCTTTATTTTGGCAAATCATTTTATGTAGAATTCCTTTTAAGAGTGAAACTCAACTATAATGACCTTTTTTGTGAATTTTTTGTTCCTGGGAAAGGTCTATTATGTGACCATAGGGGCGCTAGGCGTAATGTTGAGTTGCCTCGCCCTGAGCCAGCATTGGTAAGCTGACCTCTTCGTGTCAAAAAATTATGGTCACAGATGGATGCCACTTCTCAAATTAGTCTAGAAGCAAGGTATGTCATCATAGACAATGTTCAAAGTGGACTTGGTGGAATTAATGTTTGTCTGAATCGACAAAGAGCACGAGAGAATGCACGTACTAATTTTGTGTATCATACCGACAATGAGATAGACAAAATTAGTATTGAAGATATTAGACATATGCAAGGCATTGTCGCAATGGTTGGCAAGACTTAATTATTCATGAGGAAGAGGGCATGGGATTGGTATGTGTTAATGGTTAGGGTGAATATTTTAACATGTAAAATTTGTAATAAATACATATAAATGTTTATTTTTATATGTTAATCTAACAAAAAAGGTATAATATGTGAACACCATTTGTAGTTAAGATGCTTTATGAACAAAGATTTTAATATCATGGTCGAAGCTTTAGGTTCTCACAATTAAGATGATATGTTGGAAAATTTTAGTGTTATTTAAGTGTTCATGATGTTCATGTACAATTATTAATATATTATTATATCAATATCATGATGACATATTTTTTAAATAAATAATTGTGTACACATGTAGATGTATATAATTAAATGTTAACAGATTTTGATTCCATCTGATGTCTTTGCAATGAAGGCACCCTTTTTTTCCCTATTAGGATATGTGCCAAATCCACCGTCACAAGTATGAAAAAATTTTCATTGAAATATGTTTTAAGTTATAAATTGAAGTTACAGTTTCATTAAAAAATTAGATCTACATCTTGAGTTATTTTACAGTTTTAAAATTGTTGAATTTTAGGTTTCTCGTTATTATTTTTGTTTGAAGCCACCCTCTTCTTCCTTGTTAGGATATGTGCCCCGTCCACCATTACAACTATTCAATTTTTTACTTATGTTTTTTAATTATATATTGAAGTTCAAAAGGTCCATTAAAGGATGACATCTAGATCTTGAGTTATTTTACAATTTTGAAATCTTTGAATTTTAGGTTTGTGCAGATGATTTTGTTTAGAGCCACCTTGTTCTTCCCTATTAGGAGGTGTTTCAAAATCCACCGCCATAAGTATTCAATTTTCAACTTACATTTAAGTTATAAATTGAAGTTCAAAAGTTTCATTAAAAAATGAGATCTAGATCTTGAGTTTTTTTACATTTTTAAAATGTTTGAATTTTCGGTTTCTGGAGATGATTTTCATTCTCCAAGGAATATAGCGATGGAGTGTTTGATGGAGATAAGAAAATCCACACAATTTGAACAAGAAGTTGTCTAACTTTTTTTTTTAATATTATTGCAAATTAGTTTATGCATTTTCATTTGAAAATTTTTAATATATATAGATATAGATATAGATATAGATATATTTGTACATGTATATTGTACAGTTAACCGTGGAGGATGTATTGATGGACAACCAACACGTAACAATAGAGAGGGAACTACATGAGGTATTGCATGATTTTTTTGTTTTTTGTTTTTTATTTTTTTATATGAAGTTATACATTCTCATTCAGTTTTAAAAAATTAAGTTTTGATGTTTACACATTGTGTACAGGTTCCCCATTCTTCATAGGATAGCACAATGAGGCTCAAGACTCTGCTGGAAAATACATTGGATCCATTTCTATTTGGTTGATGATGTACATGTGCAAAATTTTATTTGATAGATAGTATTAAATTTACTTTTCTGTATAAATAGTATTATTTATGTAGCCATATTTACTTTTCTATATAACTTTATACTTGTAAGATTATACATTGTTATATACATTTACTTTTATTATTCATGCTATAAATTTTTGATAGTTACATTTTGCATGTGATCACATGTCCTGATATAACGTTTTGTTTTTTAACTCAAGTTGCTTTGTTCTTTTTTAAATATAAAATGAATCTAGATGAAAATTTCAAATTACAAAACACGTATATTTTAGATAGTTGAACTACATTTGGCATGTGATCACATGTTGTGATAGAATGTTTTGTTTTTAAAACTGAAGTTGTCATTTTATTTGTTAAATATAAAATGAATCTAGATGGAAATTTCAAATTACATTTAACACATACATTGGTATATGTTATGGATTTTAACATGTTTGAATGTGGTATAATTCTAGGATGTCTATTATTTAAAGGTGATATTTAGGTACATTTTGATGATTATACATGTCATTTAAAACAATCATAGATGGTTTTACATATTTAAGTTCATGGATATATGTAAAAGTGATTGAAGTACATGTTTGAATATATGTAAAATTGATTGAAGTACAATTGAATTTATGTAAAAATGATTGAAATACAATACATATCTATGTCTATACCTAAAAACAATCATAAAATTCTATGTGTTCATAGATGTGTCAAACAATCATAATATTTTAAAATTGCATTAGAACATATATCCAATACACAACATTTTTCATTAATGTACATATAAACTTTACTTTCAGTTGATAGTAAACTGGAAATTACAAAACATGTATCATGCATTTTGCATTAAAGAATAAATAGTATAATTTTATTAATAGATACATCTAAAACAAAATCGTGAAACTTAAAATTTGCATTATATCAACTATGTTATATACACATATATGTACATTTTTCAATAATGACATTATGAAAAATTTTCCTAGAGAATGTATGAAATCCTTTAAGACCAGATAATCTACATGTGTATGTGTACAAATGTCTATAAATTAATCGTGTGCATGTAACAGAATGATTTACATGTGAAAACAATTGTATATATAACATAAATATACATATTATAATAATTGTAAAACTTAAGAATGCACAATAAAAGGCTAGTTCAATTTCTAGTTGAGTTATGTAAGTTCTAAAAGATTAATCCAAGCAGAAGAAATTGCTGGGTAGTTCTATCAAAGAAATTCTAATGGAATGCCATATTTAAGGATCTTTTCATGATCATATTTTGACATTTTCCATTTCTTAGTTTTCAATTTTTTCTTTAATTGAACTTCTATCAACTTTATGTCTACTGCACAAACCAAGAGACTATATTGACACCTTATGACATCAAGTTCATAGTCTTGAAAGTAAACGAAATCCCGACTTTGATGAGTTTGTTGGAAAAAATAACCTCTGAGTATAATAGACTCTCTATCATAAATAACTCGTTATAATCATAGTTTTCTAGTAATTTCATCATTCGTTCAGTGCAACGCATCAAATAATACTTCACATTTTCATCGTTGGTAGTAGGTGCAACTACAGAAAAAACATCTCCTCCACAATAAAACAGACTTAAACTTAATTTTAGATCATAATTAACATGAAAAAATAACTTTAAAATTAACATGTGTACTTGATTTTATTATCTATTTCTAGATATCTATCATTTGAAAGAAATTGAAATGTTACCTTCTCTAAGAATATCATAAACTTGATCGCCTTCAGATGATATTATAGTCTCCTCTGATTTCATTTCCTGAAAGTTTGCAACGGACATTTTCCCCTTTGTATTTAGTTCTATATGTTGCCAATCTTTTACATCCATTTTTTTTTCACAAATATCATTGGATTCTATGTTGTCTATGCAAACATGATAAAAACAATGATATTTTCTTTTATCAAATGAAAACACATTTTGGTAAAACTTAGTTTAAATTGAATGCAATTTTCGAGTCCCTTTTATTGTTTCAACATCATCTCCAATCGATATATCTATATCTTCGAGCCCAATCTGCCAAGAAAAACTATATGGAAACTTGAAACGAGAATATAAATATTTTATTCAAAATACCATCAAAGATAATAATTATGATATATAATATTTAAAATTAGAAATCCAATAAAAATTAGGCCATGTACATATTACAGTTCTACACACACACACACACACACACACACAGATATATATATATATATATATATATATATATATATATATATATATATATATATATATATATATATATATACATTTACATGTACCTTCATACTTGCCTTGGTCGCTTATTCTAATGGCTTAGTGGAACAATGCACCATTGAACAACCTTTTCAGGTGAGACAAGTCGGTTTGCAGAGTGGTCCATTTGATGTCTTCGAAGTGCTTGTTTTGTATATGCCCTTGCACCATAATGTTCTCATTTTCGATGACCAGTATCAAAGAAATTCCAACAATGTTTAATGCGGGTTTTCATATGAAGATGACACAACCAAAATAATTATCGTGAAGATTTGAATTGACCTACACATCCATCTAGCCATATCTAATGTTCATTGAATTTTATTTCACGACTTTGCAAGGAGTCATAAATATTTTCAAAACAATGTTGTAAAAAATATGTATCATGTGTATAATCGTCACTTATATAAAAGTGATATTATTTAATAACATGTCGATTTTCACTGGTGCTTTCAATGTGATGAACAATTTTTTAGTATGTCTGTATAGAATATGGACAAGCATGGAAAATTGGTCGGAATGATAGTACTCTCTCTCTATTTATTTTTGTGGAACAAATGTGCAGTTATTTGCAAAATCAACTATTGACCAAATGGTCTCTGGTGGAAAAACCTCACGGGATTGTTTGAATTGCAAGTCCTGCGATCAAGCTCTATGATAATTCTTGGTGTATTTATAAATTTCTTCTTGAATCTTTCTCAAAAACTCTATTGCAAAAATATCGTCTTATTTTAAATCAATTCTTTTAGCACTATTATTACTTGAACCAATCCATGTATGAATATATTCATATGACTTCCATTTCACTTTTGTGTTGGACAATGATTGATCATTTATATCAGTATGATATTTGGTTGGAAATTTACTCAAATTTCCACAATAATCGCATTTTTTACTACCAACACATTTCTTTTGGTAAAATAATCCATGGCTTTCTCTTCCGCATAGAACTTGAGATATGAAATAATGTATAGTGGAAGGAGGAGGTGAATCTTTCCAAAATTTTAAATTAAGGAATGTGGTATACTATAGTTGAAATTACACATGATAACGACAACAACAAGTTTCGTGTACAATGATAAGTTTAACATACCATGTTTTTTGTTGCACAAAATAACTGATTGAGACATTACTTTCACAATTCTCTTCTATGAACTTGTTGAAAAACTCTATCTGAATGGTGTCCAAGAAATTTTTTTCATGCTCTTCGTACTCATTTCGTGCTATTCTCCTTCGCATCACATCCCTTGATTTTGGTGAAACACGTGAATTTTTCATCCAATATTCATATATTATTTTTTTAACATATTCTTTCCCTCAAATAACTATCCAATAAGTGAGTTCATCATTTACATCAATTTGCAATCGGAATTTCTGATGCTTATGCAATTTTTTTGTTAGATTCATGATGCTTATGCCATAGATTTTACCAAGCGATTCTCTTTAGTAGTTGAGGAAACCGCTGCAATTTGTATTTCTCGACATGCATCTAAAGCACTTTTCTTTGTAGATCTTCCAGTTGATTTTAGAGCAATATTTACATTTTGTATCACATTTTCCTTCATTTTTTTTTTTATCTTTTGTTGATTTTCGAATACCCAATAAAGTCATAACTTCTTTTAATCTATTTGATGTTAAGAGAAATTGCAACAATTGGGCTTGAATTGCCATAGTTTCATCTTTGAAGAACGAACCAATAATGCGCTTAACATGATATCGTATAACATGGTCAGCGTTTTTTATCTCCATATGTGTGAGTGTCAACATTTTCTAACATCTCATCATTGATGTTGATTTCATCTGTACATATTAGAATTAAATGTACATAATGAGTTTATATATTCAATAAATAATTAAATTAATAAATATGTATAATTTCAATAATACACATTCAAAATATATATACATACGTAACGATTCAATTTATTCCCATGAATTTCTTTCAACATTTTCAACATCTTCAATCATTGGTTCAGTATCTCTTTCCCTTTCTCTTCCGAAATTTTCTATCTGACCATCAATGTTTTGAGGAATATCTCTCTCTGTTTACATTGCAAAATGTTTTTCAAACTATCTCATCAAATAAAAATTAAGTTTAACAATACACTGGTCAAATTTTAACTATCAAATTTACAATATTTACATTTACATACATGCTTCAACTTCTAGTTGAGGTTGATTTTCCCTTTCAATATTTGAGTGTTCTTATTTCTGTTTTGTGACATTCTTTCCCCTATTCTCTACATTCCTCAGGGTCTCTTGTTCGATCATATTTTTTCTTGCAATTCATTTAATTTCCCATGATAATTTAGTACGAAGCTCAAAAAATTTCATAAAAAATCGTGTAAAAAAACTCTCTAGATAAAAATTTAGACAAAAAATAAATTAAAAAAATAATCACAAAGGATTTAATTTTAAAATTTTTCACAAAATACATACTTCAACCCAAAACACTTACTTTAAAAATTCGACCAAAACAATGTCTTTTAAAAATGAAATGAAGCTCAAAATATTTTCTTCCAAGTCATGCAAAAAAAATTCATTTAAAAAAATAGACAAAAACTCACTTTAAAAAATAATTTTAAAATATTTACTTGAACCCAAAAGACTTCTCTAAAAAAATGTCACTTTATAAAATACCTCGAAAAAATGTCCTTTGAAAATTAATCCCAACCTCTAAAAAAATGTCACTTTAAAACATACCTCCAAAAAATGTCGTTCGAAAATTAAGCCCAGAAAACCTCTAAAAAAATGCCACTTAAAAAAAATACCTCCAAAAAATGTCCTTTGAAAATTAAGCCCAAAAAATGTACTTTGCAAACTCAGCCCAAATGAAGAAATGTGAAAAAATACGTGAAAATAATGATTCCATTTTCAGCTATTTATATAGTTGCAATTTTTTTTTTTGGAGGGGCTTCATTTAATTTTCTGGTCGACGTAATTTGCGAGCAAAAGTTCAGTCGAAAATCTATAAAATGTTTGGCTGAAATTGTTTTTCGCTAGAATAGACAAGACAGAGTGAAAAAATAACCAATTCGGTTGAATTACTTTAAAAATTTAGCAGAACTAACACGTTTGCAACTATGTATTAGCTCGAATGTGACCATATTTGTTCAACTTTGGAATGATTAAACTCCATCAATTTTTATGAATTAACTATCGGAACCAGGACAACTATTTGGATAATTCAATCTACTTTCAGAAAATATAACTTTTATAGAATTCCATAAATATATATTAATTTTAATTAATTTTGTAATAAAATGGGTGCAAACAATTTCTTAAGGTCGTTATGATTGAGTGAAATAAAAAATATATATCTTCCAAAATACACTGTCAAAAAATTCAAAAAATTATGGTGCATTACATTGGTCTGTAGTCTGTAATGGGTAGTTTTTATATTTTTTACTTTATAACTAATATGTTGAAAAACTTTGCGCGAGCCGAAACATATTCGAAATATGCAATTTTTTAATGTTGGATTAGTTTAAAAAATTCTTGTAATTATGATATGCATCATTTGGTTTCGTAAATATAATGATACCCAAGTAGACTCTATCTAGATTGTTGTAACACATTTTTTTCTCAAAAACACAAAGTTTTCCAAGAATACACCAACGTGTTTCAACATGACTTTTTTTGAATCCTTTGATTGTTAAGGAACACACACTCAAAGAAATGTTAATTTCGCATATCAAATGTGAATAAAAAATTTCCAAAATATAAGTAATAGAAAACTATTAAAATTTCTGACAAGTTTTATTTTTATCATAAAATGAAATTCTATCCAAAAAAAATTTTTTGGCTTGCAGAAAGTTGAAGAACAGAAAAAATGATATTTTTTTTTCTCAAAAAAGGGTAAAAAGTGTAACATAACTTCGCATTTTCACCCTTGTTCATTGTATAGCATTAAAAATATCTTAATTAATATATGGTCTGAAACATGTTATCTAATATTTTTTAGTATATTATTAATGAAATTTAAAAAGGAAACTCATATTTGATCAATAGTATTTTTTCATTCATCTGATTCATCTTTCTACAATTTTTACATCAAGCTTTTACTCTCTTATGGTCTTATATCAAAAATAATCTTATCAAGCTATCATTTTGTGGCTTTGTGGGATACACACTAAATAATACATATGATTTAAACTTACATATAATTGAAAAATAATAATTTTTGTCAAGAATTTACAAAGAACTTGCCTTTTTCATTTTTTGGACGTGCTACCACTATTTTTGTTACTTGAAATCTTGTCATCCATTTCTTTATCAATATAAAACTTGTACCATTCATTAATATATTTTACAAATAAATCACATACTTTTAAGATAAAAAAAAAATTCAAGAAAATAGTGTGACTTTTGCAACTTACGCACCGAAAACGGTGCGATAGGTTCTTATAAAGGCATCACCAATACAGTAGAAGCATCATATGACATTATTTGTCAATAGGAGACTCGGTGAGTTAAATTATTACTATAGCACCAATTGACATAAACATAAATTTAAATTTTTTTTTTATCAAACAGTGTTTTTTGTCAATATGTGCACAATGCACTATACTACAATCGTGCATTGATGTGCTATTTTAAATAGTGCACACCGATTAAAAAAAACTATTTAAAAAAAAATTGTGCAAGGCCCAACATGGATTGGGATTTGAATCTGCAAGTGGTCCCGTGGGTTAGATGTCATACACCTATATATATATATATATATATATATAGTAATAAAAACCCTTTAAATCTAAAATGAAAATCATTAATAGTGAAGTCACATAAACAATAACAAGCAAGGGTTTAACATAAGAATGTATTTATTTATTTATTTATTTTTTCCTGAATTTTAATTAAATGTAAATAGGAATAGAGATTGTAAATGATTTTATTAGTAAAATGCACAGTAAAATTTCAATTTTTTAATTTTCCTGTATTAAATCTAACAGAAACTGTAAAAAAAAAATTATTAACTAAAATTAACAATTTTAATATACTACAAGGTTTTTGTGTGAATCACCATATGTTTCAAATTTTGATTCTCTAGATAGTGTTTTTTTCGAAAGTATTTTTCTGCTCTACAGTTCTCTCTAGCTCTCTGGCTCCATGTATGTCTCTCCTGGAAATCCCTCCCTAAATTTTTTTGCAAAAATAATGAAATAATGAATATATTTTACCATCTAAAGAAATTTTTTATGAAATTAGATTTTCAAAAATCATTTTCCTCTCATTTTTCCATTTACCACTTTTTTCACTTCAAAAAAATAGTTGTGTTTTTGTTTTCCCGATATTTGGTGCGTTAACTAATAACACTGATGCCTCTGGTAATAAAACCACACTGGTGCGGTTAATAGTACATTAGCACTGATAACAATAACTCCTTTTTTAAAGCACCGAAATTACTTTTAGGTATGTACACCAAAATTTATTGTTTATTTTTCTTAAATTAAGGGAGAAAATCTCATAATGATCTCAAACGGACAATTCTGCAAAATCCAGCTCATTCCATAATATTTCTCAAAGTCCATCGCGGAGTTCTCCCTATCCATCTCCAGATGTAATTACTTCAGATTTTATTCATATTTTCATTATCTAATTGAATTTATTTCTTTTATCCATGTCAATCAACTGAATAAAATAAATGTATAGAAATTTATAGGTTCACAGAGATTCAGAATTGAGTTCAGATGCACAAAATATTCAAACAGTTCCAAAACATCGGAAGCTCTTACTAGGAAGAGCATACCGCGAGGCATGGTTGGTAGATGAAATGTAACATCTATATTTTACAATTTAACATTTGGGTTATTAGACACATGACATTATCCTTTTTTACTTTTTTATAGGTGAATTTGTTCCCATCTATCTGGGCATATGGACACAATTTTCACACAGAGAATGTCGGTGATGGACACATGACACAATACTATGGAGTGGAATTCAAGTTGGATCAGTCTAGTCGAGCTAGTCACCATGATCAAAACCTAGTACGAGTGACGTTAGGTTACCTCAGAAAGGTACAAGAGATCATTGAAGTGGGATTCTCTTCTTTCCAATGTGTTATTTTTAGGTGCAAGTGGTGGGACACCTTTGATCAGAATAATGTAAAGGAATATTGCAATAGTTGGCTGATATGTATCAACTCTAGAAAAATGTGGGATAAAGCTAAGGAGCCTTATGTTTTCCCCAAACACTAAAATTAGGTGGTTTTTACCCAAATGTGTTGGATAGGGATTGGTGGTTAGTATTGAGACATGACCCTAGATGAAAACATATTTTGAGAACAATAGTGTTATCATGCCAAGTGAGTTGGAAGATAATGATGGTAATCATGGGAAGAGGGAGTGATATGGTACATGTGTTGTTTCATCATTTATACTATTTAAGATGGTTTTTTTTTTTTATAAAGAAGAGGACTTAACCTTATATCTAGACTATTTTTTTCCAAACATTATAATATGTATTTCGAATTAATTGTTTCGCATTGTGTTCTTGTTAAAATAATTTCACTTGATAATTTTTAATTATGTTGATCTTGAATGCTATGCACTGTATCAAGTTTTTTTTTTCCTTTTTTTTTTTAATTATTATGTCAATTCCTAAAATAATACAACTTGATTGCTTTAAATGGTTTTTCACTATATCGTTACTTAAATTAAAATACCCTATTATATGTGTGTGTGTGCTATCTTCAAAATTTAAAAAAATGCCTTAATGTATACTATTATTTTTGGTACGTAAAATTATAAAAAAATAATTATAATTCTAAACATGAATTTATTTGCATTATTTTCTAAACTTTATTATTTTAAATAAAATTATATTATTCTAGATTTATTATTTTACAATTATTTATATTCATACAATTTTATAATTATGGTAATTTACCAATATGTATGGTATACATTTTAATTAAGGTAGTTATGGTTCAAAATTGACAATCAATTTACAAGTTTACAATTTTACAATTTTACAAATTTACACATTTTACAATTTTAGTAAAACTGAATCATGACAATACATACAATTACAATTACAATTTTACAAATATTTTACATACAATTACAATTAAAATTAAAATTACAATTACAATTACAATTTTACGTACAATTACAATTAAAATTACAATTTCAATTACAGTTACAATTACAATTTCAATTACAATTTTACATACAATTTTAATTAAAATTACAATTACAATTTTACAATTTCACAATACAATTACAATTACAATTACAATTTTACAAATATTTTACATGCAATTACAATTAAAATTAAAATTTCAATTGCAATTACAATTTTTACAAATATTTTACATACAATTAAAATTACAATCTCAATTTTACAATTGTCCATACAATTTCAATCACAATTAAAATTTTACAATTTTACATATAATTACAATTAAAATTACAATTACAATCACGATACATATAATTAAGATTACAATTACACAATTTTATAATTACCAACACATAATATTTAATAAATATCATGATTTAATATTAAAAACAAACATCACGATCAAGATAACCATCGTGCAAATATCATATTTTAAAATACACATTCAAATTCACTAACATCATCTAACCGTAATGATCATGATCATCTAGGAAAACACAAACATTGTATAACATCATGTCAAAAATATACAATTGTAATAGAAATTCATATAAATGTCAAATATTTTGTCGTATTACATCCATACTATAACTAGTACTCGTGGCCTACTCAGTCGATGGTGCCTCATGCTCAGAAGGATGTGCTTGCTCAACCAAAGGTGTCTTCTCAGTCAATGGTGCATATTGATCAGATGGACCTTCCTACTAAGGACCAAGTGCCTACTTAGTCAATCGTGTCTACTCAGGACTAGGCCCCTGCAGAGATGGTGCTTGCTTAGAAGATGCTTGCTTATGTCTAGATGGTGGCTGTTCATCTTCAACGTTAGGTGAGGGAGCAGGAGGTTAAGTACGAGAATGACGATCACTCCCCTAGTGATCATGGTCATACGATGGGATGCACGACATGGCACTTATCCCTCCTAGCCTCCAGTAGCCTAGATGCTCTGACGATATGAAACATAAGGCACATCATACCATGGGGCATGTCCCTCCGAAGCTCTATGAGTGTACGATTAGCTTGGATCTCTCTGATCGTAGCAAGGCAGACTCCCTCATCAACCAAGATTCAACACATCTGGTCTCTCAACTCCATCCTGAATCGGATGTCACCCCTACGCCGGATGCCCACGGTTATCTGTACCCAAGGACCGGGCTTATGACCTTGATCTGTAGCCTCTGCCATCTCCTCATCCTGATCTACAGGATCATTTGGTGGGGGTGGAATCATGTCCTCAACGAATGTGCCAATATCTACAAAATATATAGTACACAACAATAATTGGACAATTTCATAAAACAATTTAAAGAATGTGTTAGAATAAATTTTATTTTAATTAATTAAGATAATAAAATTAAACTATATTACTTTAAAGAAAACACTAGTATTACCTCTAGCATCCGATGGCTCATCCTGTGTCAAGAATATGTTGGTACACCCTCGCCAATCCAAACCCACGAATCAACATGGAACCAGCACAAACATGTGATCATCAACACTGGATAGCAGCTCCAACGCATCACTAAATATCCTATATGGATATTCGGACAAGCCACTCTTGGGCATCATTTGGCCCCACATCTGCATCTGTACATGTAACACCAGCCTATGAAGTTGGCGGATAAAAATACGCCTCGTCTCCGGAAACCTCTCAAAAAATGAACAAAATAACTTTGAAGCAAAAGATAAGGTGAACCTCCTACATGATTTAGAACGACATCTGTCTAATGCTATACAAAACTATCGCAAAAAAATGGAATACCATCTCACAAGTCGTGTTATCTTGAATAAAGTATAAACATAAAATAAAAGAGGGAAAATAATGCACTACCTATCACTAGGATACTTTGAAATGGTCGTTAGTAGTAGTGAGATACATCTGACCTCCTTTGTACCAAATGAAGCAATGCGTAACTCACCACTAGACATCTCAAAATCTGCATGAGGAAGTATATCGTCCCTAGTATATCTCTAAGAGTATGCCAACTATCTCACTGTTGGATAGCGGATGGGGACATATGGGAACTCGGCAAAATCATGCCCTCTCCTAGATAGGCTAGTAATAAAATAAATTTCCTCATCATTAGGCTTGTACCACTCGTTAGGACCAACCTGGAAAGCCTGTTGGTTGGCATCCGACCTATAGATCAACTATCCTAATAACCCAATGTGCCCCTTCAGAATAGCCTCCTCCTATAACTCAAGGATGCCTACCTCCCTTAAGAGCAACTTGGTGGATGTCCTAATAGGGTGAGGGTACAAAAGTCTCTCCCTCTCCAATGCCTCGCACTGTTATATTATGTTATAATGGTCCTCCATATGCTCTTGTTTTTTCCATTTCTCTCTATGTTGATTTCGCTGAATGATTCACAGATTAAATACACATTTTTATTAAATGAAAAATGTATTTAATATATATATATATATATATATATATATATATAATAATTTTTGGAAAAATAAATATTCGGTGCACCCAAAAAAATAGTCATGCAACACTACCAATGCATACTTGTTTATCACTGAATGCCCACAGTGCACATGAAAAAAATTCACGCATCACAAAAACAATTTATTTATTTTTGTGTGGTGCAATTACCAAACTATCTGCCCCGAGGTGGTTAGTTTGGTCAATGCACCGCCTGACATCCATACATAATTTTTTGTGCATTCTGGTAAACGATCGCACCGCCATACAACCATACATAGAGTGTTATTTTTAAAAATTTGAAATGGTCATTGTCGCCAACAACCGACACGCGCCGCACTATTTTAGTGTTAAAGCGGTGCACTTTTTCTTGGTACCACACCAGAACCTGGTACAGTTTTTGTTAACACTGTTTGTGGTGTGGCTTGTAAATTTATAGGCAACACCACGAACGGTGTGAGTCGAACGGATCGAACACATAGGAAATTTTTTTTTTAAGAAAAAAGTAGATTACTAATTCGCTAATTCGCTAAAAGTTTAAATTGGTGAGAAAAAAGTAGATTACTTACACATTTGTGCATCGAGGAGGCATATTTTCTCAGGAATACTAAAATTCCAAATTGCACACTATTTTGGAAAATTCGACATCCACACAGTGAGCAATGGACAAAACAAATGCAGGCAATGGGAGCACCGATGTCAGGGCACCTCAAAGAAGAAAAAATCAGATCGGTGATTGAGAGAATTATAACACTGTAACAAGTAAAAATGAAGTTTTTACAGCTAGTGATTTTTTTAAAATTAACCCCTTTTCGGTGCGCTTGATTATGAGATGCACCGAGCACTTGTATCAATGGTGCACCACAATTCTCTACGGTGCACTGGATTACTGAGATGCACCGTTTTTTTTTGTACGAAGAGAAAAGTGTCTCTTGGCCATTTGATAGTACGCAACGGTGCATTTTATATAAAAAACGTCGGTGCATGCTATGATTAGAAACACACCGTAAAAAAAACATCTGCAAAAACCTCCACTCGCCAATTTCCTGTAATGACCTCCACTACAAAAGGATATCTAGGCTATTTTTATAAGGGATTCCTCAAAAAAATCTGCTAGAGGGTCTTTTCCTTGTAGTGCAGAGAGCAACATCTTAGATATTACATGACCGAAAATAACCTATAAAGAAACCAGCTCGTGAACATGTTCAACAAGCAAATCCTCCATATGGAAATGACCCATGTACTTTGTTGAGTAAAATATGGTTTTACTATATATAGTAGATTTTCATGGCCATAATTTTTAAATCATGCATTGCAATATAAATGTAAAAGTGATCATTTGTTTTCCATTTTATATTAACACAATCAAGTTGCCTTGGAATTTTATTGATAGTCGAGGTATTGGTTTCTATTATGATGTAAAACTGACAAAAGAGTGTGTGTTATAAACTCTTGGTGAGTATGGGGTTGTTGTATTCATGATTGGTTTTGTATATAATTGCAAGGAATGTATCGTAGATTGGCATGAAATGAATATGTTGAAAGTGTGGCTTAAGAAGGACACATGGAGATTCTCATATCTGTTCCTGCTTTTGGAGGACCAAAAGCTCTTCAGTGGGGAGGAATAATCCACGTGGCTCCAGAAACACTTAGAATTTAGAAGTGGCCCATACATCAAAGTTTTTGGATTGAAGTGGAGCTAGGGTCAGATCGAATCTATCATTGTAATATTTCCAATGACATAAATGCCACAAGAATTCGAGTTCATATGGGAAATTTATAACAAGTCAAACTTTTAATCAAACTAGGCCCAGTGATAGTCCCTAATGAGGCAACAATTTGACATAAGACTGGTTCATGAAATCCAACTACTAGAACAAGCGAATTTGTTAGCTCGTTAATTTCTTCGATGACCCTTAAAACCAGTCCAAATTTTTTAGCTA
The DNA here is from genome assembly GCA_034641835.2 of Pinus albicaulis. Classification (NCBI taxonomy): domain Eukaryota; kingdom Viridiplantae; phylum Streptophyta; class Pinopsida; order Pinales; family Pinaceae; genus Pinus; species Pinus albicaulis. Next base: position 18,545,824 of record CM076580.1, on the reverse strand, counting down.
TTTCATTTTAAAAAATGAATAAAATTATTAAAAAAGGGGGGTGGCGGGCCACCACCACCACCATCCCACTCACCACACACACACACACACACATACACACACACACACACATATATATATATATATATTATAATAAATGTGGTGGGTGAGCCACCCAGCGGTGGACCCACCCAACGAAAACGACTCACCCTCCCAATGCGCGGCTCCACATTTGAACCATATTCCAAATATTTCAAAGTAGACGTGCAAAAAAAATAACATATGAAAACATATAATGGGTCAGCAAGGTTTGAACCTGTGCCGACTGTGATGGTCAACCCACCTAACGCAACAACATAAAAGAATTATAAGGCACCACCAAAAATATGATGGGTCCATGGGTTTGGAACCATGACCGATTCATTTCCCACATTTTTATAGTAATCTGCCAACTGGTGTGCCAGGTGGGAAATATTAGTAATTCTGCCATAAATTTGTATAAAACCCCAAAAAAAATTCATTCAAAAAGGAGGCATCGGAAGTAAAGCGCAAGAAATGGAGGAGCAAAGGATCACGAAGCTTAATGAAATGAAGCTATGATATAGTGGCTGAGGTAGAACCATGCCTGGAATATTTTTTGAGAAAAATATGACATTTGTGCTGAGAAAACTATGACTGGTAGGGACATTGTGCGATAATGCTACCTAATATTGTCCATTGATTTCAATGAGCATGATATGACTAATATGATGGTTTTAAGTAAGGTATATGGCTTGGTTTTTTGACCTTCTGATGTGAATAGGCCTTGCCAAGGGAGGGGACACCTGAGGGACTCTGTAGCAAAGTAGGTGATACATACAAAACAAGGAAGGTGTGTGACTTCATGGAAGGGGGTGAGTATATTGCTCGAGGGACTGTGTAGTGTAAAAGGGAAGGTCGGGGATGGATTTCTTTTGGTCATTAGCATTTCCATATGGAATCAAATTCATATTGGGAGTGTACCCTGGAACAATGAGTAGGTAATTTTTCGTTGAGGGAATAAGTGGAGCATGATTGCAGCGTTGGAAATTGGATGCAAGCTTTGAATTTGGAAGTGGATTATAAAATTCTTAAGAAGGAGGTGAATCCTTGTACTACGTTGAGGGTGGAAGTGTGAGCCTTTGGATTCCCTTGTAGTTGATATACGCATCGTATCATTTTATTTTTTGGTTGAGAAAATGTTCATATGTATATATTATTGTAAATACTATATCAAGATCGATTTATAAATCTCCATAGAGAGTATGGTTGTATATATGGTTTTGAGTTTAAATACCGTAATGAATTGTGTTATAAATTTTGATTAAGCAGTCTATTTTTATGCTTTTAGTGGGATGTGGTTGTAAATACTCCAACGAGTTGTGTTATAAAGCTCCATAGGCAACATGTTTTGTTTTCCAATGCTCTTGTTGGTTTTAGGTGTCATTCAGCACTGAGCATTGTGTTCCCCCAAGGGGGAGGGTTCTGTAATAGGTCTGGTTCAAAATTCATGTCAAAAAATATAAGACCGAGGTCATGGCACATGTATTCCAGGTTGAATGGTTAGAAAAACATCCTAGTGGATGTTCCATTTAATTTCTGACGACTAAGTCAAAATTGCAAAGGAAATGGAAAATAATTTGGAAAGGCATGAGAGATTATTTGGCATTTATCTATGAAAATAATGGAAACTAGGAGAAAAGGAAGGTGAAATGTCATAGGTTTCATGTGAGGAGGAAAATGATGGAAAATAATGTGAAACTGAAGAAATTAGAGGCCTCATTCATAAATATGCTTCTCAAGATCAATTGAAAAGTGTTTGATAGTGGAGATATCTCATATTACCTATCTCTCTCATACTCTTGGACACCTAGAATTTCTTTGATCACTCTTGGAAGACTTCGAATTTGGATCAAGAAGGAAAATTAAAAGAAGAAAAGCGGAAGGGGACAATTGGATCAGTAGCTACAACTATATTTCTTTGCAAGTATTGAGTTGCATGTATGTTTTCCATACTATTTTTGGAATGCATGGCACATGAGTTTGGTTTCTTAGTTATAATGTATCATTGGAATGGAGTATTTCCTAGATTGACAATGTCTTTTTGTAGCCTTTCCATTTCATGGATAACCAAGGTGTTGTGGGTTGTAATTTTTTTCCTAGTTGGTTCACATCTTCCTTTTAATGTGGGTTTATTTACTAGTTCTTGGAAGCCTTGGCTGGACAAACACTCTAGAAACCCTATAACATATTTTGTTGAGTTACTAGTCCTAGAAGCCTTGGTTGGACAAAATCTTTGGAAGTCGTTGGTGGGTTGAGTTACTAGTCCGAGAATCCCTAGTTGGAAACATGCACAAGAAGCACAACGACATTTTTGGGTTATGTTAATAGTCCTGGAATCCCTAGTTGGAACAAATGCTCTAGAGCCTTGGAAAATTTTGGTAGAGACTGATATTGTGATGGTTAGTGATGTCCCACCGTGATGTGGAATCAGTGGTTATGGATTGTGGTGGTTTGGCCTCTCAAAGCCGTGGTTTGGTTTTGTTGGATGTATTCCATGAGATGCCACATTCATGTTTGGCCTATGTCATGGTGGTAACTTGTTGAAAGAAATATTTGGTTTAGCCTAGTCTATAGTTGATTCGTACATGGAATTCATAGATATGGTTTCATTTTGCATCTGTTAATAAGAGCTTCTTTCCTGTTTTATTGACTTGTAAATATACTTTTTTATATGTGGCTTTTACAATTGTTATATCCTTCCTATTTTGGTTGGTGATAAATTGGTTATGAGAACATTTAATGAAAGTGATGATGCATGGATCTCATCATTTTTTGATCTTTAAATGAATGAAAAATGAATATATGACCTAATAGAGAATAATGGAACTAATGTGATGAGGAAACAATGCTTCTTATATATTATAAACTAAGTATGAGACACATATGCTCAAATATGTTGTTTAAACCTATAGATTACATATTTGTGACATGTTTGATGAAATGCCTATCATGGCTAGTAGGGGTACAGTCAATTCCTTGTTCAAGTGATTTAATTTAGATTATTACTTTGATGTTATCTTTGTTTATGGAAGTGTCATGGATTTCTTGGAAGCAACATGAGCTCTGGACCTAAAAAGTGGCACATAACGGTCGCAGGAAAATAACTACTTGGAAATGTCCCCATTTGCATGCATTCCCATGTTGTGCGAGTGAGTGGAGGTTTCCAGTCTTACTATTTCCCATATCAAGGGAGCAACTGCGGGATGGATGCATTAAAATGTTAGTTCGTCTTAGGGCCTAGCCACTTTGATGGTTTGGATACCTCCTAGGTGTCCTATAGTAGGTGCAAAAGGTTTGTGTTGTTGTGTTATGTTGATTCCACTTCCTTAACTGACACATAGGGAGTTCAGTCATATCATAGTAACTATTCATCACTTATTTACCCTGTTTGGCTAGTTACTTGGGTATATGTGCGGGGAGGGTGTTACAGATATTTCTAGAATGATAGAAAATACATGATTGTCATATATATATATATATATATATATATATATATATATATATCGGGTGGTCAGAAGACAACATGAACCCTTGGCGACCCAAACAAAAAATTCAAACAAGAAAGGTGCCAATACACCGATGTTGTTATGGAAATACATTTTGTAGTAAAGTTGGATGCAAATTGAGTAATATTCCCTATGCATGGCCTTGACATAGATTTCTTGCTTGAAGTCCTAAGACCTCGAAAGCTATGTCATGTGGCCTGATAATAAAATTTAAAAATGTAATAGAATTTGATTAAAACCTATCAAAAAATGATTTATTTCATTGTGAACATAAATAAGGGTTAAATTTGAAGCATAATCAAGATAACCCAATATGCATTGAAAGCACAAAAGATCTTGAAAAAAGAGTTGTTATATAATAGAAAAACCAACACCCAAAAACCATAATTAAATCTGTAATTAATTAACTAGATTTCGAAAATTAGCGACCTATGTATATATATAACCAATCCATTTTAAATAATGACCAAATCACATAAGCCCAAGTCCATATAGCCTTGAGGGATTCTGGTAATAATGCACATAGAAATATTACCAATAATTGAATGATCTTTTTGACTACAATCGAACTTGACCACATACGTTTACAGGGTAAATTTAATTTCCAACTAAGAGATAAAATAAACATATATATTTTCATGAAAACACTAATAATGGATCAAGGTAAAATAATAATAGTCCAAAGAGAAAAAAAGATAATATTATTTTGTACATACCTGTTGAGTAGAGGAGTGATGACAAGAAATTGAATCTGCACAGACATTATGTAATCCACGCTACGAAGATCCAGACATTGAAAACCATTTTCGACTAGCATAATTCACTTGCAAATATGGTGATGGAGTAAAATAAAGAACTAAATGAAGCCCTGCCTCATTAAGGGTGGTGTTTTTCCCAATTACTCTTTCATGCATGACAACCATGTATGCCTTAGTGAAAGAGCTAACAAGGATATACATGTCATGGTTTTTGTAAAAGACTAGAGGAAAATGAGTCAAATGGTGAGCCGCTTGATAGAGAGTCATAAAAAATTCCATGTCTATAGTGAGTGCTACTCATAACAAATGTAACGGGTGAATGAAAAAATATTGATAATCATGTTGAATCCGCTAAAAACTTAAAAGAAACGAATTTAATTGACTAAGAAGTAACTCACAAGTGAGCAATGCATCTTGATACTGCAGAAACTGGAGTGTACACTCTACATTCAATTAATCAAGGATACACAAATAAGTACATCTCAAAAGAATAGGGAGTTAGGAACAAACTCCTACAACCTAGGAATTAATCCTAACTTAATGAGTTATGTTACAACCATGTAACCATTTCTCCATTAATATAATATACTATTAATTATTTCAACTCTCCCCATTAATGGAGAAAGGATTATCCTGTAGTCCTAACATCACTCTAAACAATTCAAACTTCACTTTCCCAAGGGCCTTAGTAAAAATAGCAGCCACATTATCACATGTTTTAAAATATTCAATAAATATTTATTTTGAATGTACTTTTTCTCTAACAAATAAACTAACTATCGATGTGTTTCGTGTTATTAAGAAACACTGGAATTTTTGCTAGCTGAATGGAACTCTCGTTGTCACATTTGATGATAGTTGCCTCTTTTTTCTCTTCTCCTTCATTATGCAGAAGCCTTCTCAACCAGATAGCTTCACATGTCTCTGTGCATAATGCTTGGTACTCAACTTTAGTTGAAGATAGAGACATAGTGCTCTGTTTTTTACCGCTCCATGCTATGACCCTAGATCCAACACTAAATTCATAACCCCTAATGGATCATTGATCATCTAGGTTACCTACCCAATCAGAGTCTGAAGAACCTGCTAAAATAAGATCAGATGTATTAGTGTATAAGATACTGCAATTACTACTACCATGAGGATACCTCATCACAATTTATGCTGCCACCCAATGAATTTCAAGAGATTTAGACATGAAATGGCTCAGCACACAAAAAAATTATGCTACATTTGGTATAGCTGTATTTATATATATCAGACTACCAACTAGCTGTCTATACAAAGTGGCATCCACCTCCTTAGAGCCATCATCACTACACATTTTCAGATTCGACTGCAAAGGTGTTGATGCTGAGCAACACGTTTACATACTTCCCTTGAGTAAGGAAAGTCTTCCCAGAGTCTCTCCATACTTGCAGATCTAGAAAACAATGTAAAATTCTGAGGTTTCATTTCAAAATCTTGTGACATATGCAAATTGATTTGTTTGATTAATGCATCGGCATTACCTGTTATAATCATGTTATCCACATAAAATTAAATAAAAATAATATGCCTTTGTTAATCATACATGGTATATATATTTTAATCATTCATACTCCTATGAAAACCATGTTGTAAGGAAAATGAATCAATCTTATCATACCAAGACTTGGGTGCTTGTCTTAAACCATAAAGTGGCTTTCTCAATCTAAAAACTAAATTTTCTTTCCCTTTCTTAAAAAACCCTTCACACTGCACTAAATAAACCTCTTCCTTTAAATCACGATTTAGGAAGGTAGACTCAACATCTAACTGGTGTATCTTCCACTGATATATTGTAGCTAAAGAAATTAACATTATAATAGTATTCAGTTTGGCTACAGGAGCAAAGGTTTCTTGATAGTCAATTCCCTCTTTCTATGAAAAACCCTTTTCTTCCAGTCTAGATTTAAGCTTTTCTATAGTCCCATCTACATTAAATTTAGGTTTTTGAATCCAATTACAACCTATGGGTATTTTTCCTTTAGGAAATTCAATTAGTTCCCAAGTATTTTTTCTAGTAATAGATTCAAATTCTTCATTCATTACAACCCTCCACTCATGATATTGACTAACTTCTTTATAATTTGTGGGATCTATACCATTTAAAATGTTTGACATTAAATCATAGTCTTTCAATCTAGTAGTTAGTTGAGTCTCCCTACCCCATCTTCTCAATAAAGGACTCACATCAAATCTATCTACTTCAGACCTTTGCGGACTTGACTTAGCAACTACATCACCTGCCTCTTCTTCTTTCTATTTTTGTTGTTATTGTTTTTTATTATACTCACTGCTTTCTTCCATCAACATTGGAATCTGACATTCATGAAGACTTTTTTCCTTGTTTCCTTCATCAACCTCCTCACAAACTATGACATGTCATCTTTCAAAGACTTTATGAGTCAAAGGATTAAACAACTTATAAGCTTAAACTCAGCACAATATCCTACAAAGATGCATTTCATGGCCTTATGATCTAACTTCTTCCTATATTCATTAGGCATATGGGCAAAGGATTTTGACCCAAAAAATCTTAAATGATTCACTATTGGCTTATATCCATAAAGTGCTTCAAAAGGAGTTTTAAAATTAGGACATTTAATTGGACTCCTATTTTTTAAATAAACCACAGTGTTGATTTCTTCATTCCAAAAGCCATTGGATAGACCCTTACCTTGAAGCATACTTCATGCACAATGAACGAGGGTTCTATCCTTTCATTCTGCAATTCCATTTTGTTGCAGAGCGTGAGGCATTATGATCTGTTGAATTATCCCATGATATCTACAAAATTTCATTAACTCTCCCAACTTGTATTCTCCCCCTTGATTTGAGCGGATAATACTTATGATTTTCCCTGTCTGCTTCTCCACTATATTCTTAAATTCTTTAAAGCATTGAAATTTCTGGGTGTTCCTGTTGATAAAGGATATCTAGGAGAATCTAGTGCAATCATAAGTAAAAAGTAAAAAATAATATGCACCACCTAGTGACCTAGTCTGCATAGGTCCACATATATATATATGCACAAGCTCAAAAAAAAAAAATTTCTTCCTATAAGCATTCAAAGGAAACTTTTACCTATGAGTTTTCCCTAATTCACATCCACCACAATCTAAATGAACATTATGAAAAGTAGGAAGTCCATCAAACATACCTTTCCTTTGAAGTATCATTAGATCTTGTAGGTTAAGATGACCAAATATCTGATGCCAAAGGTTATCGATTGTTAATCCTCTTGAAACTAGAGCTTGGTGTGGAATTCTCTTGTCATTCAATTTATATAGGCTTCCCACATGCACTCATGATGCAACTAGTTCCTTCTTTCTATCCTTCAGGAGACAATATGTTTTGAAGAATTCAACTTGTGGGTCGTGATCTGTTATCATTGACACAAAGATTAAGTTCTTCTTGATCTCGGGTACATACATTACATTTTTAATATGTCTGATACCACCGCTAAGCATCATGACTGGAATATCACCATACCCCTTAATCTCATAACCTTTCTCATCACCTAGATAAATTTTAGCTCCACAAGTAGTTTCTTCAAAACAATCAAGCCAACTTCTATTACCTATCATATGTGAAGGCACGCCTCAATCAACGCACCTTATTTTGGTCTCATCCTCCTCAAAAGATGAAAACGCACAATCAACTACTAACAGTAGATAATAATGACTGTGACCTTCATTGGAAAAGTGTCCTATGTGCTTTCTCTATTTATTTCTGGAGTCACATGTCTATCTCTTAAAACAAAACTTAGCTAGATGATTATTTTTCCAACAGTAAAAAAATTTAATGATAGAAAATTTACTATTGTTACTTGTAGACATACGTCTGAGTGGTCTCTTCTAAAAACTACCACCACCTTCCTGTCCCTGTGGTTGTCTCCCTTTGTATGGCTTCTTCTTCACCATCAGAGAAATATCGACACTTTGTGGTCACAAATTCTTCCATTTCTATTCTTCTTGTAATAGCATTCCCTTCAGCTCTTTGAATGTAGGGGCTTTATCCCTTGTAGACAAGCCTCTGATGAACATCTGTTATTCATCTGTTATCCCATTCAATGTAATTGTGACAAGATCATAATCAGACACCTTCTTGTCAATGTCACCCAATCTCTCCTTCAAGTCCTTGACGCTTGCAATGAATCCAACAAAAGATTCATTATCCTCCATCCTCATGGAAAACAACTTTCCTTTGAGTGAAAAGATGCGATTACTGTTCTTTTTCTGGTATAGATTCTTGAGTGTCGTCGAGATCTCATTGGAAGATTTATCCTCTTTGATATGTGGGATAATATTATCTTTAAAAAAATTGTTCAATAAATCTTTCGCCTTATTCACCCTTTTATGTCATTATTCTATGAGTGCAACCATACTTGTTGCATTTTTCAACTTCTTCTCATCACCGATGACGATCGACCATGCGCTCGCTCGCTCAAGAAATGTCTATAGCTTGAATTTCCAATTGGTATAATTGTTCCCATCACATTTTCCAGTCTCATCGAGATAATATTCTGTCAAATTTTTCATTTTGGACTGATCATTTTCCAAAACAACTGATCTTTAGTCGATTCTAACCAAGTGAACAATTACAAGCTAAAAGAAAAACTTCAACACATACTAGAAGCTGATAATTGATCTGCCACTGATCTGGCATGATCCTTGTGTCCGAAACTTAAATCCGCCACCGATCTCAAAAAATGTTGTGTCTGCTACTCAAATCTACCACCAATATGGAAAAATTTCATGCGCAAAACCATAAAAAGAGGTCAGCATGACTGTCAGCTAAAAAATCACAATTTTCAAAATTTCAATAAGGGATCCACTACTAGCACTATAATGACCCTAAAAAATGTGTTGATCCATACTGATCAACATTTTTGTGGCTCCAAAAAATGTGTTGATCAACGCTGCCATGACTCCAAAAAAAACGATGATCTACTTTGTGCTCAGTAAACTTAGACATTTGAGAAACCAAGACCCTGCTATGAGTAAGGTGTTTCTACAGACCAACTATATTTTGTCGTGAGCATTGAGGCTCCTATGTTCGTTGTAGCCAAGAAGGCTCTGTAGCCATTAAGGCCTTGTAGCCAGTAAGGCTCTGTAGGTAAATCGAGCTCACCATATCTAAGCTCTGATACCATAATAAAAACTGGAACAAAATGAAATGAAATGAATAACAGGTAGCTCACAAGTGAGAAATCCACCTGGAGACTTTAGAAACTCGACCGTACACTCTACTTTCAATTAATCGAGGATACATCAATCAATACATCTCAAAACAATAGAGAGTTGGGAAAAAACTCCTACAACTTATGAACTAATCCTAGCTTAAATAGTTACATTACAACCATATAACCATTTTTCCATTAATATAATATAATATTAATTATTTTTAACTCAATCCTATGGAGATCATATAAAATTTAATATTTACTTCCATGGTCACATCACACACAATGATGCAAATTTTCCGATGGAAATTTTTTTTGGTGACATATTATGATATCTTGATGATGGATTAACATCGACGATGCTCGTTAAATAAACGTTTATACCCGGAAATATCGAATTCAACTTCTAAGGGATTTCAAATATGAAATACAATTCAAATTTTATATATCATTACCATTAGTCAAGGATCACATTAGGGAAAAAATCAATCTTATATTCTCAACGTCATAAAATTGTGGTCCTTAATCACATATAAACCCCTGATTTTCACCATTATGGAAAACAAGAATAATCTTCCCATAACATAACCTTCATTAAAATAGAGTGACTACCAATACAATGCATTACATGCTGAGCATATTAAACATTTTTTCGATTTTCCATAAGCCACATCCCATCAAATCATGAGCCATAGTATATGAGAATTTTGTAATAAGCTTGTATATTGTGAATCAAAACGTTGGAACAATATTAGTATCATTGAATATATTATAGACATACGCTCTGACCAAGGTTGTTGGAGAACTTTCTATGGAAAATATGAACATGTGTTTTATGTGTAGTAACCGTCAAACACTATTGCAATGATAGGATTGTTAAAAAAATTCCCAAGAAAAAATACAAGACATATAGAAGTGACCCCTTGACAACAACCAATATATAACACTTGCATTTTGATCCTCTTTCAAATATTGGAACCATTATATATATATATATATATATATATATATATATATATATATATATATATATATATTCAAACATTTGTATAGTCCTATCGATGGTTCATACCATTGATTGAATAAAAACAAATAACCATAGAACAGGAAAAATAGAAGATTCAATAGTAAAGTATGAGAGGGATGCTGATATAGAACATGCATATTATTATGTTTCTCTAGTAGAGCTGGACAATAATAATTTCTTTGAATAATGTAAAGCCAACAAGCTCTAGTGTCAGTTGTTGTCATACTTCTTGTTTAGCCAAAATTGGTAACAAAAGAAAATTTCAAGTTTGAAACCTCAATACGTCGAATAATTTATTAAAATTTCTTTGTTAAACAATTTATTTTAGTCTAGGCTGGGGAAAGGAGTTGCGAGGAAAGTACTTTGTCCTGATGAAACTGATAAAGCAAATGAAAGTAAACTGAAGTTAATTTTTTTAGAGAGTAGTTTTGAGTGCTATTTTTTGAATGCTTTTTAGCTTATTTTTTTATTTAATTTGTGTAGAATTTAGGAAATATTATTTGAAATCACAAGTTTAATAGGTGAATTATTCATAACCTAAGTGATTTACGAATTTTTGAGGTTGTTTAATCTATATGTATGTTGGCCAAAAACTAGTTTAAACAACAAAAATTAAAATTTGGAAAAAATATTTTTCTCCAACCAAATATCCACCAAAAATTCCAAAAATTCTGAATTAAATACAGCTTAAACACTACATATATTAACACTGTAAGTTAAACATTAGCATTGTAACTTAAACACTACATCTTTGAGCATTGTAACTTAATGCACGCCAAGAATCTTGGAATGAAGAAAGTCATCACAACACTTATCGAGATATGTTTGGCATACCGTGACCAACCCTAAGTTGTATCATTTTAGGATATTATGTGGGACATTTATATTTTGAGAGCAGGCCATCGTTGAAATTGCTTAAATAATTCCTCCATTTGTAAAGTCCACTGGATTTTAGAGCAAAAATATCAATACGATCACAAGGTATATGCATTTCCCCACTCCATTTGTCATCTATGGATGTGTATTTATATTGAAGATACACATCTGAGTGTAGTATCTTGTGATTTTGTCACAATATTAAGCATACATTAGTGTATGCTTAATATTTTATTGCAATAATCGCATTGGATGTTGGAGAATATAATTCTAACCAACTACTACATGTCGAAACCGTCCATACAAGTGTCACAATTTAGTTTCACTCAGTACAGTCTAAGTCGAGTTACACCACACTTATTTATTGTTGATGTTTTGAATGTAATCATATCTAACTAATTTGTAATATTGAGAAGAGAAATCCTCTGCTCCACTTCTTTTTAGTTTTCAATTATTCTCATGGTATCAGAGCTAGTTTTCATAAGACTCCTCGAGAGAGAAGCAAAAAGAGAAAAGTTGGAGCAGAAGAGAGAAGAGGCAAGCCTACACAAGACTCTTTGAGAGAGCATCAGAATTTTGAAGAAGTTGGAAGACCCCTCCTGCCTAAAAGCGGTAGAGCTTAGCCTTTGTAAGACTCATTGAGGGCATCAGAGATCAAAGAACACAACTAGGTTGTGTAAGTCTCGAGAGCAACAATGTGAGAACAAGGCTCATGCAAGGTGAGCGTGAAGTAAGTGCATGGTGAGCGTGAGATCCAAAAGAAAAATAAGAACACGAAATAGCATAAAAAATCCCCTTAAAGTTGAGTGAAATATTTTAATTTTTAATTTTTTTTTATCAGTGCTCTTTTTGAAGGAAAAAGTGTGTTGATCAGCCATCAACGTTGCTTTTAGGCTAATATTCATGCCCATCAGCGCTACTTTGTGCCTGATATCAGTGCCCATTAACACACTTTCTTTCGTCGTGATAGGCACAGAGGCGGTGTCATGGAACCACGTCGCTTCAATGTATGATTTAAAAGGTTTAAAATTGATTGTGGGGATTATACTATTTAAAGAAAAGAATTTTCAAAAAATTATTTTTGTAGAAGCCAAGAAGCAATGTCATGTCTACAAATCAATTTTCTTGTTGAGAGAGAACCAACACTCAATAAATGGGAAAATCCAAGAGGCTAAAGCAACAACAGGAGATGTTTGAGATGTTTTTAGATCTGGAAGTAATGAGGAAAAAAGATGCCTTTGCATTGAAATGCATAAAATAATTAGTGGATGATAGCATTATCCCTCAGATTTCAAATTCCAAGACAACCAAGGAGGCCTGGGATACCCTTGAGAGGTGTTTTGGTGTAAGGGGGAGTATTTAAGTTCAATATGAAGGAGGATCTATAGCAGCAGATCTACATCAAGATGAAAAGACTCAACCACATGTGGATGATGTCTGTGAAGACATTGTAGGAGCAACAGAGAAGGAGCACAAATATTCTTGTGAACCCCACTGTACATAGCTATAAGTGGATGAAGATTTGATGAATCCAACAACAGAGCTTGCTAAAGGAAATTTGATGAATCCAGCAAAACAACTTGTTGATGACGACTTGGTGATTCCAGCAACAGAGCTTTCTCATGATAATTTATTGAATCCAACAACAGAGCTTCTTGCTGATGATATGGTGAATCCAGTAAAAAATCTTGCTGATGAAGATTTGGTGAATCCGACAACTGAGCTTACTCATGAGAGTGAAATTGGTATTGAAACAATCAATGCTATGATAAATCTAATGACTAATATAGATGATGTAAATTTTGATAAATAATTTTTGGCTAATGATGATTGGTTGCCGATGATGCAACAAAAAGATCATATTAACATGATGCTATTTGGTAAGATAATCCCACTCGATTCAGTGGAAGACAACTTGTTTGCAGCAAAAAAAGTTAGTGAAGAAGAGACAAAAACATAAAAAAAGATTAAAAAAAATGCAAAGAAAGGAGTTTGCAAAGCGAAAGTAGAAACGAATATAGAGACAAAATAAGAGAAGGAAGCGCAACAGATGAAATCTCTGATTGCAAAGTAAAAGGAACAAAACGAATGTGGTTTTGGAGATGTTTTTTCACTTACCATTGATTTGCAATGTGCAGGTAAACAAATTGATTATGAAGAGGACTTAAAGTACCTTGAAACATGGATTGCAACACCACGTCTAGTTCTACACAAAAGATGCAGAGATGAATGTTGAAGAAAACATTCATGATGAAAACGTCAATGAAATTTTCAGGTATGGGAGTTTTGAGGAAATAAAATATTATTCTCATCTTATGTTGTAGAAGATTGATGATGAAAAGAAAAATACATAATAGAATTTGTGGTAGTAGCCAACATACAATTCATTTTTTGAAGAATTCCAGGACATGATAACACATTATGGAACAATAGACGACCTATACAAGTGAATGAAGAAACTGAGGTTTGAAGGATACAAAAAAGAGAAAAATAGAAATAATTTAGAGGCTACAGGATCTGGAAAAGGATCTAGAAAAAGAGAAGAAAACTAAATCTACTTGAATTCAACTTGTTTAAATTGTAAGCCTCGCTAAGACATAGACCAACAAGTATCTTAAATAAATTTTATGTGGTTGTAATTAAGGGGGAGTGTTGGCGAAACTAATTCCAACCAACTGCTAGGTGTCAAAACTGTCCATCCAGGTGTCCCAGTTCAGTTTCAGATAATACATTTTAAGTCAAGTTACAATAAACTCATTTATTGTTGATGTTCCCAATGTAATATTATATAACTAATTCGTAATATTGAGAAGATCAATCCTCTACTCCACCTCTTTTCAGTTTTCAATTCTTGTCATTAGATCCAGATAGAAAGGTTGTCTTAAATAACTTGAATGGTGATGATTTTTGCTATGAATATACTAATATTGCTTGTAGTACCATTATTCGGTGATGCTGCTCAGAATTTTGGTTTCAATTAATTCTCTTTCAATGGTGATTCTCAGGTTAAAACTACTTTCATTTCTGATTTCAAGAAATGCTCTTCTAATGGTGATTCTCAGGTTAAAGCTACTCCTGCAATTAGTTATCCTCCAGTCAAGGAAAGGGCTCATGATATGGCAGTCTTGGATCTGAAATAATGTTTTAATGGAAGAGAGAATTTTGAAATACATATTGGTTTAAAGGGTAACTTCAAGCAGAATGTATCTTCGAAGTCGAGGGCTCCAAATCAATGTTCTGATGATCGATAGTATTTTTTCATTCACCTGATTCATTTTTTTACAATTTCTCCATCAAGATTTTACTCTGTTATGGTCTTATATCAGAAAGAATCTTATCGAGCTTCATAATTTTGTGGCTCTGTAGGATACACACTAAACAATACATATGAGTTAAACTTACATATAGTTCAAAAATAATAATTTTTTTCAAGAATTTAGAAAAAAAATTCCTTTTTTTCATTTCTAGATGTGCTATCACTATTTTTGTTACTTGAAATCTTGTCAACCATTTCTTTATCAATATAAAACTCTTACCATTCATTAATACATTTTACAAATATATCACATACTTTTAAGGTAAAAAAAATTCAAGAAAACAGTGTGAATTTTGCAACTTACACACCGAAAACGGTGTGATAGGTTCTTATAAAGGCACCACCAATACAGTAGAAGCATTGTTTGGTCAATTTAGTGTGTCCTAAATTTCTACATTAATTTATCAATCCGGGATTCGTAAGCTGATGAAGTGCGGCGCACTATATGTGCAAGATAACCTATTTCTTAACTTTTTGTCATTTTTGGTTTTCTAATGTGAGATGGAAATTCTAAAATAAAAACAAGTATGGTTATGATTGTTCAAGGAAATGATATCCTCTATAATGATTTACCAACTTGAAACTTAAAAAAAAGAATTTGAAACATACAATGACAAAACTTGAAAGGAAATGAAAATGTGCTGCTGAAATGAAAATGTGCTGCTAGTCTAATGAATCAAAACAGTGAACTATTGAGCATGAAAACCAAACTATTCTTGCTGCTGTCTAAACACAAAAGAAACTATGCTTAAAGAAATCCAAAATTGCAACAAAGTAAATCTAAATCAAATTACATCAACTTGTCTTATGATCCCTCATCATTAGTCCAGCTATGATTTTCGGAAGTAACCATAAACAACTTGAGTAACTGATATCTAACTTGCAGAAAGTAAACTAATATCAAACTACACATCCATAATTCAATCCCTCACCATCAGTCCAGCTATGGCTTTCGGAGGCAACTGAAGATGTTATGAGCAATTTAATATATCTAACTTGCAGAAAGGAAACTAATATCAAACTACACATCCATAATTCAATCCCTCACCATCAGTCCAGCTGTGGCTTTCAGAGGCAACTGAAGATGTTATGAGAAATTTAATATATCTAACTTGCAGAAAGGAAACTAATATCAAACTACACATCCATAATTCAATCCCTCACCATCAGTCCAGCTGTGGCTTTCGGAGGCAACTGAAGATGTTATGAGCAATTTAATATATCTAAATCTAACTATTGAAGCAAATGAGAAAAACTGAAATAAACAAAGCAGTACTGAAATTAAACAGAAACTAAGAAAAGCAAATTAGCAGCAGAACAATATTAATTCCATGTCATTAGTCAAAAAGTTATGCAAATGCCCGGGCTGCCTATTTATAACCTGAAACAAGAACACTGATCAGTGATTAATAACATAAAACATGAAAGACAGAAGTAAAATGGAAAGCATGAAAGATTATAAACAGAAATGAAGCATATATACCATGAAAAATGCAATGTATAAACATGTGAATGGATTATGGCACAATGAGCTTTAAAGAAATAAAACAAGAACTATACAATAATGCACAGAACCTTGGCGAGTGCAGGGGCCCTCTACACCAGCCTTGGCAACAATCTTCAAGTACGAATTACATTTTGAAACAGAGTCTTCTTATATTAAAATGCAGTCATAACAGAAAGGTGATATTACGGCACAGTGGCAACGTAATTAAATTACAGAGCAGACCAATAAAAACTAACAGAGACTAATCTAATATGCGTATGCAAATGCGTTATTTATAACAAAGGAAATATAACTAATTCCCTGAAGTTTATGCTGTTGGAGAACACGTAAACCATTACGTCCAAAGATCTAGGATCATGGCCGCATTGGAGAATAAATCTATGAGGAGTGGACGTTTGAATTCGGCTATGGGGCCATATACAGATGTTGATTTGTCTTCCGCAATTCAGAAGCAGCCATATAGATCTCCACGTGACACGAAACAGAGTCCTGTCACCGTGGAACTCTACGGTTGACTTCCATTTGGCCACCTTTGACTGCAGCCTCCCTAGATGAATTTTCTCGAGCCAATAAGACACGATCCATGTCCACATCATTTCTGACTTGCCCATGTGGCTCGTTTCTCCTGAAGACACCTGTAACATAGAGTTTCACAAAATGGCTACGGAAAGTTGCAGCAGCTGCGGAAAGTGGCTAGATTCTGCAGCTAAATGAGCAAAATCTAAATCAAACAGCAGACACAAAAATATAATTAAAAACCATGTTAGATGCTCTTTTGCAATTAATATACAATGATATTGACAACTTGGAAGGTTCGGGTGGATGAAAAATGTATAGAAAGATGTATGGAAAAGATGCAGATTTGAGACTCAACATACCCCCACTGTGAAGGTGTTGCATGTCCTCATGCAACCAAAATTTTGATAATCTTTCTTCAGTTCATATGTCTTGACACTTCAGCCATTACATCTAATCCTCTCCTCTTCTTCCTTGGTGCTGCCAACATCCTGGGCTTCTTCATTAAGCATCTAAATTTGATATTAACCAGTGCTCTGCTTAACTTATGGCATTTCCTTTTCAATTTCTTGTTCTTCTTCTGCCATATTCCCAGATGTAGCATGGTATTATCATGAATGATTTTGTCCAATTTACTCTGTTCCTTCAATGTCTCATTTTCATTTTTAATGTGTTTATTTAAAAGCTCTAGCTCAAAGACTTCCTGTTTTAGTGATTGGACTAAATCATCCTGTACTGTGTGAGGCTGAATGGACGAAGTACTCGGACCTATAGCTGCTTTTAACAAATATTATATATAATCATATAATTCTTGTTGCTTGGGGTCTATTTCAGGTGTCATTTTTATTGGGCTGTCCCCAAAATGCCGTGAAGGAGAGTTATCTTCAAAATCTGGCTGAGAAGGGCTCACATCAACATCTTGCTGAGAATGGGATGGAATATGTTCAATGTCTGACTGAGAATGAAATGAACCAGGTTCACTAACTGACTGAGATGGACTATGGTCAGCTAGGGACTGTTCAGATGTTTCCTCTCCCAAATCAATGAAATGAGGACCCTTCATTTGCATTTTCCTCAATTTCCTCTTAAGTCTGGAACTTCTTCTCACACGTTGCTGACCACTGTCCTTTTGCTTTTGTTTCCCTTTCTCTATCTTCTTGGTCATAGATGACTGTTTTTGAAGATAAACTAATCTTTTAGATAACACTTGATGATCTTCTTCTTCGGAAGAAGGAGTTGGATGTATAGCCTCAATATTTTTTCTCTCTTTTGGTGTTATTGGCTTTTTACCCTTAGTTTCTTTCTTCTTCCTCTTTGACAGTCTCTCTTCCTTATCAGTTCTTTCAATTGTAGTAGTAGGAGTATTTTGAATTTCATCATTTGTTCTCTTTTTCTTACTCCTTCTTGATATGCTACCTTCAGGAATTTCTTGAGTAGGAGTACTTTGGGTTTCATCATTTATTCTTTTTCTCCTACTCCTTCTTGATGTGCTACCTTCAGGAATTTCCTGAGGTTCCTCAAAGAAATTTCTAATCAAAAATTGTTCCCATGTGTCTTTATTCTCCTTTAACTCTTTTTCAATCAAAATTTTTACAAGACCGTGGTGATATAGATGTGGTTCTACATCTCCTAAATGCTTCTGAACAGTCACAGACATTTTCTTCAAACTATTTAATAGAAAATATGGGAGATTGAGAGCTTGATTATCTAGAAAATTCATCAGCAATCTGGTATGATACATATACATGGACCCAAAACGGCCTTCACAGGTAATGAATTTTTGAACAACTAGCAGCAAAGTAGCCCATTCCTCTTTCAATGCATGAACAGGAATTCCTCTTTTAAAAATAGTTATGTCCATACCTTGGTTTCGTAAGATTGTTCTCCAGAATTCATCACTAATGATTTTATTTTTAAACCAACGCTCACCCTCCTCGGGAAGTTCCGTGGCAGTTGCTACAGATGCCTCGTTCACTGCAAACTTAAGGTCTCCAATCTCTACTTCCAGGCCATTGAACGACCTTGCAAATGCTTTTGTCACTTCTTTATGATAACCTCTGAATTTTTGGATAAACCACAGCCACTTTGCTTTCTTCAATATATCCATGACTTGCGGATATCCCTCCATGAACTTAGGTCCTTCCGGTTCTGCTCTTAGCAATTTACCCATCCTTCTTTCTACTCTTCAAAAATTTGCCTGCGTGAGGGTTCAATGGAAATAGAACGACCGAATGCACGGAGATGAGCACAATGACTGTAGGTAGATATCAAAGAGTGGATATACAGGCTGTAGCGTAATAGAGAACGAAGTGGAGTGAGACAGAACAGAGAGGGATTTCATGAGCACGGCAGAGACATGACTGTGAGATTAACAGAACAAATAGCAGGAGTATAACACATCCGACAGTGTTTTGAAATTTGGTGGCTGCACAATAAATTTGAGCACGTTTAAACAACGGCTATGGATTTATGCGGCTGTAAGAGTCCGTGGTCAAATCAACTACGTCCCATTGTCACCGGTGGAATATCGGAGTATGAGTGAAGATTGGGGGTTTAATTATGGAACTGTTTGAGAATGAATGCAGGAGGATCATATGGAGATCGTGAAAGGGTTACGGAATTTGTCAATATAATCATTGCACATAATGGATGGAGCTTATGGTTTAGAACTATATAAAAATGTGTTTTCAATGCTATTTGAAATGAATTTTACTCATACCTTGGAATCTTTGCCCTTTTCCTTGGTCTTCAATTAGTTGCTCTCCATTGGTATCTTGAATGCTCCATGCCTTTATTTTTGGTCCTCTCACCTGCATTTAATTTCATGATTATGGAAATAACATATGGATGTACATTCTTTTTGAAAACAGAGTTGTAGCTGCGGAATCTACTTCTGGCTACGGAAACTGGTGTCAACTGCGGAAACAGATGTCAGCTGCAGAAACTTACACAGCTATTATTTGGATGAATGAACATGAATGGATGACAAATGACCAGATGGAAATGGTCATGAAAAAGAATTTTATTGATGAAATGGAATAAAATGAAGTGAAATGGAATGAAGTGGAGTGAAAATGAAGTGGGATGAAGTGGAATGGAATGGAGTGGATGGTCACAAAACTTGTAAAATGAAAGAGAGATTTTTTATTTTTTATTTGGAAAATATAGAGTGTCAGGTGTTCGTGATTTTCACCCTATATTTTCTGTATAAGACTGCCAATCAGTGATTGGTTTTCAGGCTTATACAATTTTTTTTTTTTTTAATTGAAAAGAACAAAAGCTAGGCTGGTGGAGAAGAAGAATTCTTCTGTACCAGCCTGATTGAAGAATTCTCTTGAAACACTTTGACAAAATGCTATTTTGAGAGTGGCTTCTGATAAACTTTCAATCTGTGGCCATTCACAATAAGAGGAGTTTGAAACTCATCAATGGTCTTGATTCTTACCGGTCCATTGCTAAAGATCTTGTCAATCTCATATGGCCCAAGCCAATGAGTCTGAAATTTTTCTTGAAAATATTTAAACTTGGAATCAAATAACAATGCCCAATCTCCTTCTTGAAACTTCTTCTCTTTGATGTACTTTTCATGCCATTTAGCTCTTTGATATTGAACTAGATCAGTTCTTAGAATTGCCTCTTGTCTGATCTCATCTAGCTCATTCAATTGCTCCATTCTATGTTTTTGGGCTTCTGATAAGTCCATCCCCAACTGAAATTCTATCTTGAAGGTCTTGAATTGGAACTCAATGGGGAGCAAGACTTCTTTCCCATAAACAAGTTCATAGGGAGAATGTCTTGTTGTATTTCTCCATGTAGTTCTATAGGCCCACAAGGCTTCAGGAAGCCTTTCTGCCCAATCTCTTCTATGTAGATGAACAGTTTTGGTGATGATACTTTCAAGAACTTTGTTTGTGGACTCCACTTGACAATTTTCTTGCGGATGGTAAGGAGTAGATCTCTTGTGCTTGATTTTGTATTCTTCCTTCAACTTCTCCACCAAATTGGATGTGAATTGGCTCCCCTGATCTGTCACAATTTCTCTTGGAACACCAAAGTGAGTAAAAATATCCTCATAAAGAAAATGAACAAATGAATTTTCAGTAGCAGGTACTAATGCTTTAGCTTCTACCCATTTAGTAACATAATCAGTACAAACCAATATATACTTCTTTTTCTTAGATGGTGGATTAATAGGTCCAATGAAATCTAAAGCCCATTTTTCAAAGGGTTCAATGAGTACCTGCGTTTGCAATGGCATTTCATTTGAAAGGGTAGGTTTCCCTACTCTTTGGCAGCTCTCACACCTTTTGACATATTGTTTTGCATCTTTGAAGAGGGAAGGCCAATAATATCCCAAGGAAAGGATTTTATAGGCCGTCCTTTTGTCCGCAAAGTGTCCGCCGCATGGTTCATCATGACATGCCTTAAGAATATCAAGCATTTCATCTTCCCTGACACATCTTCTGATCACAAGATCTGGCCCTGTTTTAAACAATTCGTTAGAAATCCATGAATATTTTGAACTCTCCTAAATAATTTTTCGTTTTTCACTTGGAAATAAATGTGAAGGTAGTTTCCCTGTAACCAAATAGTTAGCAATATCTGCATACCAAGGAGTCTTAATAGTTACTGCAAACAAGTATTCATCAGGAAACTTATTCTCTACAGGAGAATCTTCGTTAGTATTCTGAATTCTAGACAAGAAATCAGCTACTGTATTCTGTTTTCCTGGTCTATCTAACACATTAATATTGAATTCTTGCAAAATTAAGAGCCATCTTGTCACTTTGCCATTAGTAACAGGTTTGTTCATTAAATATCTAATTGCAGAATGGTCAGTATGAATAAAAGTTTCATAGCCTGTTATGTAATGTCTAAACTTATTAATTGCATGAACAACAGCTAAAAACTCTTTTTCAGTCACAGTATAGTTCAACTCTGTGGGAGTCAAATTTTTACCGGTATAATAAATGGCATAAGGAACTAAATCTTTTTGACCCAACACAGCTCCTAGAGCTGTATCTGAAGCATCCGTAGAAATATGGAAAGGGAGTTTCCAATTTGGTCCTCTCAAGATAGGTGCTTCAGATATTCTTGTTTTCAAAGTTTCAAAGGCCGATTGACAATCAGGATCCCATTTAAATTCACAGTCTTTTGTAAGCAATTTGAAGAGTGGAGATGCTATTTTAGTGAAGTTTTCTATAAATCTTCTATAGTAACCAGTAAATCCCAGAAAACTTCTAACATCTCTTTGACAATTTGGAATAGGTAACTTGGATATGACTTCAAATTTTGATCTATCAACCTTAATCCCATCTCCTGAAATATGATGCCCCAAAACAATCCCTTCAGTAAACATCATAAAGCATTTTTCATGGCTTAATGAAAGGTTTGTTTCTTTACATCTTATAAGAACTTTTTCCAAATTTTCTAATGCCTCTTCAAATGAATTACCATAAACTATAAAATCATCCATATAAACCTCTACACAATCATGGATTAGATCAGAAAAAATTCCTAGTACTGCTCTTTGGAATGTTGTTGGTGCATTACATAACCCAAAAGGAAGCACTCGGTAGGAAAAAGTTCCCCATGGACAAGTAAATGTGGTCTTATCTTGATCTTCAGGTGCTACCTGAATTTGATTATAGCCACTAGAACCATCCAAAAATGAAAAGTACTTTTTACCTGCTAATGTATCTAATACCTGATCAATAAAAGGCAAAGGAAAGTGATCCTTCAAAGTTGCTTTGTTCAATTCCCTGTAATTAATGCATACCCTCCATTTACCATTCTTTTTAGGTACTATAACCGAAGGAGAAACCCATCGGCTATCTGAAATTGGATAAATGAAGTTTACATTGAGAAGTTTTTGGAGCTCTTCTTTCACTATCTCCCTAAGATTTGGATTCATCCTTCTTCGAGGTTGTCTAATTGGTCTACTGTTTTCCTCAATATAGATATGATGGATGCAAGTCTTAGGATCAATTCCTTTCATGTCAGTATACTCCCATGCAAATGCAGTAGAATGTTTTTGCAAGATTTTGGTTAGTTATTCTTGTTGTGACTTTTCCAAATGTTTGTTGATATTCAATGTTTTTCCTGGAAAAATCTCAATGGTAGAACTACCAAACTCTTCCATAGAGTAAAGAGAAATTTGTCTTGATGATAAATATTCTATGTCAGATTCCAACTGAAATTGTGTGGGGTCATATTCTGAAGATGTCTCAAAATTTTCTAATGTGTTCAAAATTTGACTATCCTCACTGATTTCAGAAATGGTAAAGACAAGTTGTATAGTGTCCTCATCATCAACCCATTCATTGTCTCCTACTTCTGTGATTGCTTTTGCTGGAGGATAAAAATTGAATTTCTTTGTCGAATTACCATTAGAAATGTACATATCCCTAGATCTACAACTAATAAAAGCATCAGCTGTGGCTAGCCAAGGTCTTCCTAAGATAAGTGGGTGCCCTCCTAGATTACTCTTGGGAGTCAAAATCATAAAATCTACCTGATATTCCCAAGAATCTAAGGAGACTGAAATATCTTCTAATACACCATCTGGTTTAATAATTGATCGATCTGCAAGTTGCAGTAAAGTAGGTGTAAAAATAAGGTTAGGAAGTTTTAGCTGGTCCATAGTTTGTCTACTCATAATGTTGATAGCAGCCCCTAAGTCAATCAATGTGTTTGGAATTTCTATCCCATTTATATGTGTCTTGACAATTGGACTTCCTGGATCTACATACTTCGGCATGGTAATTTTTCCCATCATAATATCTGCAATCTTTCCTACCAGGTGGATTCTTCTTGTGTCTTTTAGTTTCCTTCCTCGTCTTTTGAAACTCAACTCCTTTATGGTTTTTGCTAGAATAGGAATCTCTCGAATGGCTTGTAGCAAGGGAATCTTGATACAAACATTCTTCAATTCATCTAGAAATTCATAGTTAGGCAACAAGATTTGTTTTTCCACCCCCTTGTCAATTTGTAGTCTTTCAGGAAAAGGAGGTGTAGATAAAGATGCAGGTTTCTCAACTATAGGAGTTGTGGGGGTTAACTTTTCTTTTTCTTTTTGAATGCTTGAATTTTGAAGAGATGCTTCCTCAGAAACCTTATTGACTTGAAGAGAATCCTCCTCAGAGGTATCTTGCTCTTGAATATCTATAGAAGGTTTTTCTAAAACTCTACCAGATCTGAGTTGTACATCGTTGAGAGGAACAATCATATAGGTAGGAAATTGTTGTCCTTCTACCATGTAAGTATTCTAAGGATTCTTATTGTTAGGATTTGGCAATGGCTAAGCTGGAAGTTGATTTGTCTTTTATTGGTATGGGAGCATAAGTTGAGGATTTGGATTTTGTTGAGAAGGTTGTTGTTGTGGAAATGGCAATGAAAGTTGTGGATTTGTGTTTGGAAGTTGTGGAGCTTGTTGATTTTGAAAAGATGGAGGATATTGATAAAATTGAGCAAATCTCCCATAAGGATTTTTCATTCCTTGTACCCATGGCTGATATGGATTTTGATGTTGGAGCCAAGGTTGTTGCCAAGGATTCCAATTTGGTGGGGTTTGAAGATTCATAGGGTTGTTAAACCCTTGAGTTTGTTGTCCCTGCCAAGGTCTTCTTGCAACAAAACAGAGAGATTCTACTGAATTTGGGTCTTCTTGAAAGACAGCTTTGAGTCGGGGAATTGAAGGACAATCCTTGGTCTCATGATTCTCTGAGAAAATTATACATGTTTCTACAACTTTTGCATCCAAGGGACATTCCCTTAAAGCATGTTTCTTCCTACATTTCGGACAAAAGATGGCTAGAGCATATGTTTCTGCTTTCTGCTTGTTTTGGATCTTAAGGGTGTCTAGTTGTTCACTAAGGCTCCCTAAGATATCAATTTTGAATTCATCAAGCATATTGCCAATCTCTGCCCTACTTACTGATCCAGTTGCAGATTTGTTAGCCCTGATAAGAGAAGGATCCCTAGGCCCTTTTCCTGTTTTAGATTTTCCTCTTGAGAGATGGACACATAGTTCTGTTATATCACGAAGTGGAAGTTGAGAAATGTCTCCTTTCCCCATCATGTTTAAAATATATATCCATTCATCTCTAATGGCTTTTAATATGAGGGCTTTCAAGGTTTCATCATCTAAGTTGCTCATGTTTTCTCTTTTCAAGTTGTATTGAAATCTTTCAAGTAAGTCTTCCAAATTTTCATCTTCTTTTTGCATGATTTTGAATACCTCATCCTTGTGATTAGTGGGCATACAATAGTCCAAGTATCTATCCAAAAATGTTTGTTTCATATCATTCCAAGTCCTAATATATTGAGTGGCTAATCCCATGAACCATTTCAAAGCAGCTCCCTTCAATGTTGAAGGAAACAGTTTGAGTTTTTGAGAGTCTTCCATATAGTCATAGGTTCGGCACACGACTTCAAACACAAACATAAATGTTTCAGGATCCTCACTTTGCAATCCATAAAAGTTAGGGAGAACAGATGGTGGGATATTTTTCATCGTTGTATGAGTTTCCTCATCAACTATAGGGAATCCAAACAAGTTGTCTCCTTCCCTATTTCTTCCATTATTTCCTTCACCATTGTTGTCTTCATTGTTTCCTCCTCTTCTACGTCTACCTCTACCTCCATCTATTACTTCCTCAGAACCCTTATTGACTTGAAGAAAATCCTCCTCAGAGGTATCTTGCTCTTGAATATATATAGAAGGTTTTTCTAAAACTCTACCAGATCTGAGTTGTACATCGTTGAGAGGAACAATCATATAGGTAGGAAATTGTTGTCCTTCTACCATGTAAGTATTCTAAGGATTCTTATTGTTAGGATTTGGCAATGGCTGAGTTGGAAGTTGATTTGTATTTTATTGGTATGGGAGCATAAGTTGAGGATTTGGATTTTGTTGAGAAGGTTTTTGTTGTGGAAATGGCAATGAAAGTTGTGGATTTGTGTTTGGAAGTTGTGGATCTTGTTGATTTTGAAAAGATGGAGGATATTGATAAAATTGAGCAAATCTCCCATAAGGATTTTGCATCCCTTGTACCCATGGCTGATATGGATTTTGATGTTGGAGCCAAGTTTGTTGCCAAGGATTCCAATTTGGTGGGGTTTGAAGATTCATAGGGTTGTTAAACCCTTGAGTTTGTTGTCCCTGCCAAGGTCTTCTTGCAACAAAGCAGAGAGATTCTACTGAATTTGGGTCTTCTTGAAAAACAGCTTTGAGTCCAGGAATTGAAGGACAATCCTTGATCTCATGATTCTCTGAGAAAATCATACATGTTTCTACAACTTTTGCATCCAAGGGACATTCCCTTAAAGCATGTTTCTTCCTACATTTCGGACAAAAGATAGCTAGAGCATCTGTTTCTGCTTTCTTCTTGTTTTGGATTTTAAGGGTGTCTAGTTGTTCACTAAGGCTCCCTAAGATATCAGTTTTGAATTCATCAAGGATATTACCAATCTCTACCCTACTTACTGATCCAGTTGCAGATTTGTTAGCCCTAATAAGAGAAGGATCCCTAGGCCCTTTTCCTATTTTAGATTTTCCTCTTGAGAGATGAACACATAGTTCTGTTATATCACGAAGTGGAAGTTGAGAAATGTCTCCTTTCCCCATCATGTTTAAAATATCTATCCATTCATCTCTAATGGCTTTTAATATGAGGGCTTTCAAGGTTTCATCATCTAAGTTGCTCATGTTTTCTCTTTTCAAGATGTATTGAAATCTTTCAAGTAAGTCTTCCAAATTTTCATCTTCTTTTTGCATCATTTTGAATACCTCATCCTTGTGATTAGTGGGCATACAATAGTCCAAGTATCTATCCAAAAATGTTTGTTTCATATCATTCCAAGTCCTAATAGATTGAGTGGCTAATCCCATGAACCATTTCAAAGCAGCTCCCTTCAATGTTGAAGGAAACAGTTTGAGTTTTTGAGAGTCTTCCATATAGTCATAGGTTCGACACACGACTTGAAACTCAAACAGAAATGTTTCAGGATCCTCACTTCACAATCCATAAAATTTAGGGTGAACAGATGGTGAGATATTTTTCATCGTTGTATGAGTTTCCTCATCAACTATAGGGAATCCAAACAAGTTGTCTCCTTCCCTATTTCTTCCATTATTTCCTTCACCATTGTTGTCTCCATTGTTTCCTCCTCTTCTACCTCTACCTCTACCTCCATCTATTACTTCCTTAAAGTCCTCTAGTTCTTCTATCAAGGGAGGATGAGAGGGAGTCTCTTCCTTTTCTAAATGAGATTTAGTAGGTGGTATAGGAGAATCCTCTAGCTCAGCTGCTCCTTGAATTCCAAAAATCTTAAGGCTAGGGGTAGATGGTGGTGATTCTTTTCTATGCCTTGAAGAAGATGGAGTTGTGAAAATCGAACTCTTGGCTTTAGCTGTAAACCTTCCCCTAGAATCTCTTGCTCTATGCATGTCATTTTTTTATTTTATTTTTTTTAAGTTGGGCTAATAATTCTCTTTCTGATCTTCTAGGTCACACTAGGTGCAAGAAGAGAGCATACTTAAGAAATTACTGAACCAATAACTCTCTTTTCTAATCCTCCAGATCACACTAGGTGCAAGAGGAGAGCATACTTCAAGAAGTTATCAAGTTTTCCCTTCTTTTATTAATTTTATTTTTTTTTTAAGAAATTGGCTACCAATTTACACTTCCCCGGCAACGGCGCCAAAATGTTTGGTCAATTTAGTGTGTCCTAAATTTCTACATTAATTTATCAATCCGGGATTCGTAAGCTGATGAAGTGCGGCACACTATATGTGCAAGATAACCTATTTCTTAACTTTTTGTCGTTTTTGGTTTTCTAATGTGAGATGGAAATTCTAAAATAAAAACAAGTACGGTTATGATTGTTCAAGGAAATGATATCCTCTATAATGATTTACCAACTTGAAACTTAAAAAAAAAGAATTTGAAACATAAAATGACAAAACTTGAAAGCAAATGAAAATGTGCTGCTGAAATGAAAATGTGCTGCTAGTCTAATGAATCAAAATAGTGAACTATTGAGCATGGAAACCAAACTATCCTTGCTGCTGTATAAACACAAAAGAAAACTATGCTGAAAGAAATCCAAAAGTTGCAACAAAGTAAATCTAAATCAAATTACATCAACCTATCTTCTGATCCCTCATCATTAGTCCAGCTATGATTTTCGGAGGTAACCATAAACAACTTGAGTAACCTGATATCTAACTTGCAGAAAGTAAACTAATATCAAACTACACATTCACAATTCAGTCCCTCACCATTAGTCCAGCTGTTGCTTTCGGAGGCAACTGAAGATGCTATGAGAAATTTAATATATCTAACTTGCAGAAAGGAAACTAATATCAAACTACACATCCATAATTCAATCCCTCACCATCAGTCCAGCTGTGGCTTTCGGAGGCAACTAAAGATGTTATGAGAAATTTAATATATCTAACTTGCAAAAAGGAAACTAATATCAAACTACACATCCATAATTCAATCCCTCACCATCAGTCCAGCTGTGGCTTTCAGAGGTAACTGAAGATGTTATGATAAATTTAATATATCTAAATCTAACTACTGAAGAAAATGAGCAAAACTGAAATAAACAAAGCAGTACTGAAATTAAACAGAAACTAAGAAAAAAAATTTAGCAGCAGAACAATATTAATTCCATGTCATTAGTCAAAAAGTTATGAAAATGCCCAGGCTACCTATTTATAACCTGAAACAAGAACACTGATCAGTTAACAATAACATAAAACATGAAAGACAGAAGTAAAATGGAAAGCATGAAAGATTATAAACAGAAATGAAGCATATATACCATGAAAGATGCAATGTATAAACATGTGAATGGATTATGGCACAATGAGATTTAAAGAAATAAAACAAGAACTATACAATAATGCACAAAACCTTGGCATGTGCAGGGGCCCTCTACACCAGCCTTGGCAACAATCTTCAAGTACGAATTACGTTTGGAAACAGAGTCTTCTTATATTAAAATGCAGTCATAACAGAAAGGTGATATTACGGCACAGTGGCAACGTAATTACATTACAGAGCTATCTGAAGCTAATGGATACTAACAGAGACTAATCTAATATGCGTATGCAAACGCGTTATTTATAACAAAGGAAATATAACTAATTCCCTGAATTTTATGCTGATGGAGAACACGTAAACCATTACGTCCAAAGATCTAGGATCATGGCCACGTTGGAGAGTAAATCTATGAGGAGGGGATGTTTGAATTCGGCTATGGGGCCATGTACATATGTTGATTTGTCTTCTGCAATTCAGAAACGGCCATATAGATCTCCACGTGACACGAAACATAGTCCTGTCACCGTGGAACTCTACGGTTGAATTCCATTTGGCCACCTTTGACTGCAGCCTCCCTAGATGAATTTGCTCGAGCCAATAGGACACGATCCATGTCCACATCATTTATGACTTGCCCATGTGACTCGTTTCTCCTGAAGACACCTGTAACATAGATTTTCACAAAATGGCTGCGGAAAGTGGCAAGATTCCGCAGCTAAATGAGAAAAATCTAAATCAAACAGCAGACACAAAAATATAATTAAAAACCATGTTAGATGCTCTTTTGCAATTAATATACAATGATATTGACAACTTGGAAGGTTCGTGTGGATGAAAAAGGTATAGAAAGATGTATGGAAAATATGCAGATTTGAGACTCAACAAGCATCATGTGATGCTTTTTGTGAATAGGAGACCCGGTGAGTTATATTAATACCACAGCAGCGATTGACATAAACATAAATTAAAAAAAGAAACTTATCAAACAATGTTTTTTTTTTTTCAATACACACAGGATGCATTGTACTACAATTGTGCATCGATGCGCTATTTTAAACACTGCACACCAATTAAAAAAATCTTTTTTTAAAAAATTGTGAAAGGGCCAACATGGATTTGGATTTGACTCTGGAAGTGGTCCTGTGGGTTAGATGCCATACACCTATATATATAGTAATAAAAACCCTATAAATCTAAAATGAGAATCGCTAATTGTGAAGTCACATAAACAATAACAGGCAAGGGATTAACATAAAAATGGATTTATTTGGTTTTTTTTTTCTCTTCTGAATTTTAATTAAATGTAAATAGGAATAGAGATTGTAAATGATTTTATTATCAAAATGCAGAGTAAAATTGAAATTTTTTACTTTGCATGTATTAAATCTAACAGAAACTGTTAAAAAAACAATTATTCGAGTAAAATTTAACAATTTTAATATACTACAAGGTTTTTGTGTGAATCACCATATGTTTCAAATTCTAATTCTCTGAATAGTGTTTTTTTTAAAATTATTTTTCTGCTCCACAGTGCTCTCTTGCTCTTTGGATCCACGTATGTCTTTCGTGCAAATCCCTCCCTGAACATTTTTTCAAAATAATGAAATAATGAATATATTTTACTATTTAAAGAATTTTTTTATGAAAATAGATTTTTGAAAATAATTTTCCTCTCATTTCTCCATTTACCACTTTTTTTCACTTCAAAAAAATAGTCGTGTTTTTTTTCCCGATATTTGGTGCGTTTGTTAACTAATAACACTGGTTTGTAGGTGTTTAGGCTAGGGTTCGCTCTTCCTCTATACTGCTAAAACCCTAACAGTCCTGCAGAATTGATCAAATGATAGCACCCTTCGAGTTCACGCATAGAAGCTCCGTTCTTACACATGGCAACAGCATCAGGGGGGGACGACCAGCCTCCCCCTGCAAGCAAAGAAGGTATCAAAGCAAACTCTGACCAAGACCACAATGCTAAGGACAAAGAATAGGGAAATGAAACAACACAAGCACCGACCTCTGAGAAACGGGCGGACGCGTCTGTCGCTACCTCCTCCACATGTAAACCCATTGCACCAGAAAGGCCCAAGATCGATCTTCCAAGCCATCACATAAATGCTAGAATCCAATATATGAGGGACCATGCTCTTATCGGGAAATTCATTAGCTTATGGCCAACTAAAAAGGCACTGCAAGGATGGATCACTTCCAAATGGAAGCCCAAGGGAAATGTAACCCTCCAGCTTGGCCCGAAAGGCTTCTTCACAGCCATTTTCAACTGTATTGAGGATCGAAATATAGTTATGGATAGAGGGCCCTATTTTTTCAATTTCGCTAGGTTATATCTCAGAAACTGGGTTGAAAGATTCAACCTAGA
This sequence comes from Pinus albicaulis, assembly GCA_034641835.2. Classification (NCBI taxonomy): domain Eukaryota; kingdom Viridiplantae; phylum Streptophyta; class Pinopsida; order Pinales; family Pinaceae; genus Pinus; species Pinus albicaulis. Next base: position 18,514,838 of record CM076580.1, on the reverse strand, counting down.
TAAGGAAAATTTCAACTGGACTCTAGTCTGGATCCGCTTATACTCGTTGTTGCTCGAATATTGGGATGAAGACTCACTCCAAGAGATTGGCAGGGGATTGGGGGAATTCATCAAGATAGCAGAAGAAAACAAGCTCCGAAGATATACTTCATATGCAAGAATCTACGTCTTCATGCAACTGGACAAAGCCCTACCAGATGCGGTAAGTCTATTCCATGATGATTTTGAATGGATCCAACCCTTGGATTATGAACATGTTACTTTTATATGACGTAGATGCCATGCCCATGGACATATATTCAGAGATTGCCCACTCAATACTCAGTCTCTAGGTAAAGAAGCGGAAGGTAAGGCGGAACCGGATTGATTCACCAAAGTGCCCTCTTGGAAAAAGCATAATAAGAAACCCTCCATCGCTGGGAAAAAACCAAGCCCCTCTGCCAATATCCCGTCTACCAGTAATAGCTTCGCCACTCTTTCCAATACTGACCCATCATCTGAAGTCCATCACGTCACCCCTGATCCTTCTTTCAAACCCTATGTTCCTTTAAGCATTCCTGACCCCTCTAATCCAATGTCGACTCAAGATGAGCAGCAGAAACTTGAGCCATCTGATGCCAACTCCACCAAAGCTACAAAACTCTTAACCTGGAATCCCATAATTATGGAAATCGATGATCCCAAGTCAAACCCTAACCCTGCCCATAAAGAAAATCCAGAAGGCAGCTAGAAAAGTCTTATGGAAGAGGACTCTGAAGTTTTTGACCTAGGGGAGCTCGATCTTCTAGGACTTCAGGATGCTTGTAGAAGAAAGGAATTTGATAAAATCAATCCTCGGCAAATCGACACTCTCAAGGTGGTCCTATCCAGAGTACAACAAAAAAAGAAGTTGGGAATTCAGCCAAGCAGTCATCGGGACAGCCTAAAAGTCATAAAAGAGTCCAAGAAAAGACGCTGAAAGCCAGATTTACAATGAACCATCACATTAGGGGAATTGCTGGTGGAGTCGGGACATTACCCCAAGTTAACTCAGTTCTTTAAACCACTTGCAAATAGTACTCCATGAATCTCATATCATGGAATGTTAGAGGGCTCAACAGCCCGAGAAAACATAGGATGATTAAAAACATGATTCGGAAAGAAAGACCTCAAATCCTCTTTCTTCAAGAGACAAAATGTAATAGTGAAGCACTAGGTGATCTTATCCAAAGCATGGCCTCACTGCCATTCAGTAGAAGTTGATCCTCAGGCTTCTCGGGAGGAGTTGCAATAGCTTGGGACACACAAGCTATAATGCTAGCAGATTTTCATGCGGCGCACAATCTCGTCCAAGCCACTTTCCATCCAATTGGAACTAATATATATGGGCACCTATCAAATGTCTATTTCCCCCAAGACCAAGCTATCAAGATAGCACTTTTAAACACTATGGAAGTTCTAAAATCCAATAGAACTCATCCCCTTTGGATTCTAGGAGGGGAATTCAAAATGATTACCAAGTTGGAAGAAAAAACAGGAGGAAGACCAAGATTGGATCCGGAATGTTCTCATTTCAAGGACTTTATCAACAATAGCTGGCTCATTTACCTTCCTTTCTCAAATGGAATCTATACATGGAGTAACAGGTAGATAGGAGGTCCGCAGATCGCATCAAAACTGGATCGATTTCTCCTCTTGGACAATGCAATTCATTTAGGAGGGGACCTCTCAGCTTGAATACTTCTTTTAGCAGGCTCAGATCATTGGTCTATCATTTAGGTTGGGGACATAATGTACATCATTCATAACTGGCCCAGGCATCCATATAACAGTTTCCTCCTCAACACTCTTTGGTAACTCATCCCTAGATTTCTCTTATGGTCTCTATGGAAGGAAAGAAACAAGAGAATCTTCAAGAATCAATCCACTTCTTTGGAAGTCATCTGGAGCAACCTCAGCAACAATATCCAGGAATCTCTTGCTCTTCAATCATTGCAGGAAGAGGATTTTCCCAAGCATCCAAAGGAAATAGCTATTTGGTGGAAATGGCAATTGAAAACTATGCCTGCTCCCAACTCCAATAGCCGAACCACCCCTGATACTCCTATGCATTGGTCACCTTCACCAGCTGGAATAGTCAAACTAAATTTCGATGGAGCCTCAAGAGGTAATCCAAGACAAGCAGGGTTCAGAGGCCTTTTCAGGGACTGCAAAGGGGACACCCTAGCTGTCTATTACAGATCCATAGGTTGGGACACTAACAACTCAGTTGAGCTGGAAGGGCTTTTGCAAGGATTGTGTTTAACTCAGCTCTACAACTACATCCCCACCATCATCGAAGGGGACTCTCAGATTCTCATCAATATAGTCAATCATCTCCTCCAGGGCACCAACACTGGTAAGGTGGCTTCTAGCTTGCGTTTGGCTGCCAGAATTGACCAAATTGGAAATTGGGTGAAAAAAAACCAAGCAGTCACTTTCACCTATGTCAAAAGGGAAGGAAACAAAGTTTTTGATCTCTTAGAAAATCTGGGAGCAGACAATGTCAACACTCTTGTTCATGGCCCCCTCAACATTATGCATGAAAGAGACTCCTTGCATAATTGCACTATGCTGGTGCACAATGATCACACAACTCTGGATGCGGATGTTGGCTTGGAGTGATGGGACATTAGTCCCCTGGCTAGTCCCGAGGGCATTCACACGTAATGGCCATATGGCCCCCTGCAGCGTCATTACTCATGCACTTAGTATGCCAGTCTGCACAGCATTCATTTCATCCACCTCGCTATCTTACCACCTTGCTCTGTCGGTTCAGCTTGATATGGAGTTTGTTCTAGAGAATTCAACTGGTTCTTGCATCTTATGCGGCCCTCCGTCTCGTGTGTGTGGAGCATGCCCAACTGCATGTGCTAAGCCGAGTGCTCGCACTCAGATTGGGCGACGTTGCACAATCCTCGGCTGTTTGGAAACTCTTCCAGGTTATCATTTCACTCAGAGTAATTTCTGTCATTTGAATTCTTGTCTGCATTCTCAGTTTGTCGATTTTTAGTGGTCTCCCTCGCATACCACCTGCTCCTACTGCCCCAAGCACCCCTTGCATAGCTCTGTGTCAATGCCTCAGCTTTGGCATCGGATGCAATTTCGTTGAGGGGCGAGCATAGGTCACACATCCCGCCCACACCCATCCACCACTTCAACCTCTGACTCTTCTGCGGAGGATGGCGATTGGTGCCTTTACTCGAACTGTCGATGTCAAAGGGGCCACACCTACCATCGTGGGGGCACCCACTATGCTCACTCAATGTGGCATCCTCCTTCCATCTCTCCCTTGGCTACCTCCCCTGCTATTCATGCTCTTACTAGTTTGACCCTTCGCCAGACCTCTCAGAGAGCGGAATTCCGCTTCAATTGATCCCTAGACAAACCCGTCCTCACTGCATTTGTTACCATTACAATTAGAGAAGAATATCCTAGCTCTGCCCCCGCTCTTGTACCTAGCTTCACTCCCACCCCGCCTGGGCCTCAACCCTCTCTGGAAAAAAATGAAGGTTCGAATCCTGTAGCACCCATTGGCATTGGGCATTCCAACTTGGGAAAGGACAACATGCAGGTGGACTTCATCAGTAAGGACAGTGCGCCAAAGAAGGACAATGAAGATGGAGAAGACGAGTATTGGTGTAGAATTGTGGAAGAGCCACCCTCCCCAGCTCATGAACAGTGAATTCGGCCTCCTTCAACTTACTATGGTACAGATGTTCAACTTCATTGGAAGCATTTTTCATTTTTTGCATCTCTCATCAGCTGTAAAAGATGTATGCTATATTAGTTTACTCTCTCCTGTTAAATTAAAATGCATGCACTATATGCCGATTTCCCTTCTAGGGGCGATGAACTTTTTTTCAAAAGAACTGGTCTCCCACTCAGGGCAGTTCAATTTTTATGTTAAGCATGGACATCAAGCCCAGTTCTCAGGCTCACACAGCTGAAACTGGAGCAATTTTTCACTAGTATGTTTTATAAATAGAATTATTTTTACTGAGAAAAAAAAAACACTGGTTTGTATAGCAATAAAACCGCACCGATGCAGTTAGTAGTACATTAGCACCGATAACAATAACTCCTTTTTTAAAGCACCGAGATTACTTTTAGGTATGTACACCAAAATTTATTATTTATTTTTCTCAAATGAAGGGAGAAAATCTCATAATTATATAAAATGGACAATTTTGCAAAATCCAAGTCATTCCATAATATTTCTCAAAGTCCATTGTGGAGTTCTCCCTATCCATCTCCAGAGATAATTACTTCTAATTTTAATTATATTTTCATTATCTAATTGATTTTTTTTTTATGCATGTCAATCAACTGAATAAAATAAATGTATACAAATTTGTAAGTTCACAGAGATTCAGAATCACAAATGCAGAAATATTCAAACAGTTCCAAAATGTCGGAAGCTCTTATCAAGAACAACATACCGTAAGGCATAGTTGGTAGATGAAATGTAACATCTATATTTTATAATTTAACATTTGGGTTATTAGACAGGTGACATTATTATTTCTTTATTTTTTTGTAGGTGCACTTTGTCCCATCTATGTGGGCATATTGACACCATTTTCACACAGAGAATGTTGATGATGGACACATGACACAATACTATCGAGTGGAGTTCGAGTTTGATCAATCTAGTTGCGCTAGTCACCGTGATCAAAACCTAGTACGAGTGATGTTAGGTTACATCAGAAAGATAGAAGAGATCATTGAAGTAGAATTCTCTTCTTTCCAATGTGTTATTTTAAGGTGCAAGTGGTGGGGAACCTTTGATCTGAATAATGTAAAGGAATATTGCGATAGTAGGCTGATATGTATCAACTCTAGAAAAACGTGGGATGAAGCTAAGGAGCCTTATGGTTTCCCCAAACACTAGAATCAGGTGTTTCTTAAGCAAATGTGTTGGATAGGGATTGGTGGTTCGTATTGAGACATGACCCTAGATGAAAACATATTTTGAAAACAATAGTGTTATCATGCCAGGTGAGTTGGAAGATAATTATGGTGATCATTGGAAGAGAGAATGATATGGTACATGTGTTATTTCATCTTTTATACTATTTAAGATGGGTTTTTCATAAAGAAGAGGACTTAACCTTATAACAAGACTAGTTTTTTCCAAATATTATAATATGTATTTTGAATTAATTGGTTTGCATTGTGTTAATGTTAAAATGATTTCACTTCATAATTTTCAATTATGTTGATCTCAAAAGCTATGCACTATATCCAGTTTTATTTATTTATTTATTATTATTATTATTATGTTAATTCCTAAAATAATAAAACTCCTTGATTGCTTTAAATGGTTTTTAACTATATTATTACCTAAATAAAAATACCCTATTATATACATGTGTGTGTCTATGTGTGTGTGTGTGTTTGTGTGTGTCATATCTTCAAAATTTTAAAAAATGTATTAATTTATACTATTATTTTTGGTACATAGGATCATAAAAAAATAATTATAATTCTAAACATGAATGTATTTGCATTACTTCCTAAACTTTATTATTTTACAAAAAATCATATTATTCCAGATTTATTATTTTACAATTATTTATATTCATACAATTTTACAATTATGGTAATTTATCAATATGTATGGTATACATTCTACTTAAGGTAGTTATGATTCAAAATTAACAATCAATTTACAAGTTTACAATTTTACAATTTTACGAATTTACAAATTTTACAATTTTAATAAAACTAAATCATGACAATACATACAATTGGAATTCCAATTTTAAAGTTTCACAATACAATTACAATTATAATTCTACAAATATTTTACATACAATTAATTTTAAAATTACAATTACGATTACAATTACACTTACAATTTAAGAATTTTACAAATTTACAAATTTACAATTTTACATTTTTAATAAAATTCAATCATCACAACACATACAATTACAATTACAATTTTACAATTTCACAATACAATTACAATTACAATTACAATTTTACAAATATTTTACATACAATTACAATTAAAATTAGAATTACAATTGCAATTACAATTTTACAAATATTTTGCATATAATTACAGTTAGAATTGCAATTACAATTTTAGAATTTTACATACAATTACAATTAAAATTACAATCTCATTTTTACAATTGTACATAAAATTTCAATTACAAGTTTACAATTTTACGTACAATTACAATTAAAATTACAATTACAATCACGAAACATATAATTAAGATTACAATTACACAACTTTGTAATTACCAATACATAATATTTAATAAATATCATGATTTAACATTAAAAATAAACATCACGATCATGATAACCATTGTGCAAATATCATATTTTAAAATACACATTCAAATTCACTAACATCATCTAATCATTGTGATCATGATCATCTAACAAAACACAAGCACTGTATCACATCATCGCAACACATATATCAAATATACATTTCATGTCAAATAACTACCATCACATACACATATATGTGCAAGCACATTAAATGGACATATCTAACATGACCTAACAATATACACATCATGATGAACACCAACATGTAAATTAAGTACAAAAACATGAACATACAATGCATGCACTAGATATATACATATATAACGGTATATTATAAAAAATATACAATTATAATAGAACTACATATAAATGTCAAATATTTAGTTGTACTACATCAATACTATAACTAGTATTTGAGGCTTGGTTAGTTGATTGTGCCTCATGCTCAGATGGATGTGCATGCTCAACCAAAGGTGCTTGCTCAGTCGATGGTGCCTATTGATTATATGGACCTTCCTGCTCACGACCAGGTGCCTACTTAGTTGATGGTGTCTGTTCAGGACTAGGTGCTTACTGAGATGGTGCCTACTCATAAGATGCTTGCTCAGGAATAGATGGTGGTTGCTCATATCCGACGTGAGGTGAGGGAGTAGGAGGTGAAGTACTAGAATGATGATCAATCCCCTGGTGATCATTATCATACGGTGAGATATGCGATATGGCGCTTATCCCTCCTAGCCGCCAATAGCCTGGATGCTCCAACGATATGACACATAAGGCACATCATATAGCGGGGCATGTCCCTCCAAAGCTCTATGAGCGTATGATCAATTTGGATCTCTCTGATCGTCGCAGTGCAAACTCCCTCATCAACCAGGATTCAACACACTCAGTCGCCCAACTCCATGCTAAATTGGATGTTCACCCTACGTTGCATGCCCATAGGTATCTGCACCCAAGGACCATGTTTGTGACCCTAACCTGCAACCTCTTCAATCTCCTCATCATGATCTATAGGATCATTTACTGGGGTGGAATCATGTCCCCAAAGAATGTGCCAATATCTACAAAATATATAGTATACAATAGTAATTGGACAATTTAAAGGACGTGTTAGAATAAATTTTATTTTAATTAATTAATACAATACAATAGAACTATATTATTTTAAAGAAAACACTAGTATTACTTCTAGCATCTAGTATATCATCCTGTGTGAATATGATGTTAGTACACCCTCACCAATCCAAACCCGCGTACCAACACGGTACCATCACAAACATGTGATCATCAACACTGGATAGCAGCTCCAGTGCATAAGTAGATATCGTAGACTGATATTCAGACAGGCCCCTCTTGGGCATCATCTGGCCCCATATGCATCTGTACATGTAACATAGACCTACGAGGTTGGTGGACAAAATTAGGCCTCATCTATAAAAACTTGTCAAAAAATAAACAAAATAACTCTGAAGCAAAAGATAAGGTCAACCTCCCACATGCTTTATAATGACATCTATCTAATCCCATACAAAACTACCACAAAACAAATTGAAGACCATCTCACAAGTCGTGGCATCTACAATAAAGAATAAACATAAAATAAAAGAGCGAAACTAATGCACTGCTCATCACTAGTATACTTTGCAATGGTCATCAGTAGTAGTGGGAGACATCTCATCTCCTTTGTACCAAACGAAGCAATGCGTAACTAACCAATAGACACCTCAAAATATAAATGAGGAAGTATATTTTCCCTAATGTATCTCTGAGAGTACACTAACTTTCTCCCTGCTGCATAGCCGATGGGGAAATATGGCAAATGTGGAACATCCTGCCCTCTCCTAGACAAGCCAGTAAAAAAACAAATTTCCTCATTATTGGGCTTGTACCACTCGTCGAGACGAACCTGGAAAGCCTGTTGGTTGGCATCTGACCTATAGATAAACTGTCCTGATAACCCATTGTGCCCCTTCAGGGTAGCCTTCTCCTATAACTTAATGATTCCTACCTCCCTTAAGAGAAACTTGGTGGATGTCGTAATAGGGTGAGGGTACAAAATTCTCTCCCTCTCCCATGCCTCCCACTGCTGTATTATGTTATAATGGTCCTCCATATGCTCTTGTTTTTTCCCTTTCCTCTCTCCTTTAACGTTGCTTAATGATTCACATATTAAATACATTTTTGTATTAAATGACAAATGTGTGTATATATATATATATATTGAAGAAAAAAACATCTGGCACACCCAAAAAAATAGTCATGCACCGCTACCATTGCATACCTTTTCATCATGTACCACCCACAGTGCACATGAAAAAACTTCACACATCACAAAAACATTTTTTTTTTGTGCGCTGCAATGACCAAGCTATCCACCTCGAGGTGGTTAGTTTGGGAAATGCACCACCTGACATCTAGACATAATTCTTGGTGTGTTCTGGTAAACAACCGCACCACCGTATAACCATACATAGAGTGTTATTTTTAAAAATTTTAAATGTTCGGTTTGGCCAGCAACCGACATGCGCCGCACTATTTTAGTGTTAAAGAGGTGAAATTTTTCTTGTTACCACACCTGAACCCGATATGGTTTCTGTTAACGCCATTCGTGGTGCGGCCCATAAATTTACAGGCAACACAATGAATGGTGTGAGCCGAACGAATGGAACACATCGCATAATTTGTTTTCTTAAATGGTAAATTTTAAGTCAATTTGCGAAAGTAATTCGCTAAACGGTTAAATTGGTGAGAAACAAGTGTATTACCTACACATTTGTGCATCGAGGAGGCATATTTTCTCATGGATACTAAAAATCCAAATTGCGCACTATTTTTGAAAGTTCGAACTCGACACAGTGAGCAATGGATAAAAGAAATGCAGGTAATGGGAGCACCGATGTCAGGGCACCTTAGAGAAGAAAAAATCGGGTCGATGATTAAGAGAATTATAGAACTGTAATAAGTAAAAATGAAGTTTTTACAACCGATAATTTTTTTTAAATTAACCCCTTTTTGGTGCACTCGATTATGAGACGCACGGGGCGGTTGTACCAATGGTGCACCACACTTATTTATGGTGCACTGGATTACTGAGATGCACCGAACTAGTTTGTACAAACAGAAAAGTGTCTCTCTAGGACATTTGACAGTACGCACCGGTGCGCTTTATATAAAATGTATCGGTGTATGTTATGATTAGAAATGCACCACAAAAAAACATCAGCAAAAACCTCCACTCGCCAATGTCCTCTAATGACCTCCACAACAAATGGATATCTAGGCTATTTTTATAAGGGATTGCTAAAAAGCATCCACTAGAGGGTCTTTCACTTGTAGTGCAAAGAGCCACATGTCAGATATTACATGGCCAAAAAGAAACTATGATGAAACCAGCAGGTGAATATGTTCAACAAGAAAATCCTCCATATGGAAATGACCCATGTACTCTGTTGAGTAAAATATGGTTTTATTATATATAGTAGCTTTTCATGGCCATAATTTATAAATCATGCATTACAATATAAATGTAAAAGTGATAATGTTTTTTCCATTGTATATTAAGTAATCATATTTCCTTGGCCTTTTATTGATAGAAAAGGTATTGGTTTCTATTATGATATAAACTTGAGAAAAGAGTGTGTGTTATAAACTCTTGGTGAGTATGGGGTTGTTTGATTCATGATTGGTTTTGTTTATAATTGCAAGGAATGTATTATAGATTGGAATGAAATGCATGTGTTGAAAGTGTGGCTTAAGAAGGACACATGTAGATTGTTGGATGAGTTCGTGCTTTTGGAGGAACAAAAGCTCTTCAGTGGGGAGGAATGATCCACGTAGCTCCAGAAATTCTTAGAATTTAGAAGTGGCCCATACATCAAAGTTTTTGGGTTGAAGTGGAACTAGGGTCAGATCAAATCTATTGTTGTGATATTTCTAATGACATAAACGCCACATGAATTCGAGTTTGTATGGGAAATTTATAGCTAGTAAAAGTTTTAATCAAACTAGGCGCAGTGGTAGTCCCTAATGAGGCAAAAATTTGGCAAATAATTGGATCATGGAATCCAACTACCAAAACAGGCAAATTTGTCAGGTCATTAATTTTTCTGATGACCCTTAAAACCGGTTGAAATTTTTTAACTATTTCATTTTAAAAAATGAATACAATTATTAAAAAAGGGGGGGTGGCGGGCCACCACCACTACCACCCCACTCACCATACACACACACACACACACACACACACACACACACACACACACACACATATATATATATATATATATAATAAAATTATTTAAAAAATGGGGTGGCGGGCCACCACCACCACCACCCCACTCACCACACACACACACACACACACAAATATATATATATATATATATATATATATATATATATATATATATATATATATATATATATATATGCGTGTGTGTGTGTGTGTGTGTGTCTATATATATATATTATAGGACATGTGGTGGGCGAGCCACCCACCGGCAGACCCACCTGACCAAAAAAACTCACCCTCCCAATGTGTGGCTCCATATTTGTACCATATTCCAAATATTTCAAAATAGACACGCCAAAACAATAACATATGGCACCATATAATGGGTTGGCAGAGTTTGAACCTTCACCGGATGGGATGGTCGACACAACTAATGCGGTGACATAAAAAAAAAGTAATACACCAAAAAAAATATGACAGGCCCATGGGTTTTAACCCTTGACCCACTTGTCTCCCACATTTTTATAGTAATCTACCAATTGGTGTGTTGGGTGGGAAATATTGCTAATTCTACTGCAAATTTGTATAAAAACCCCAAAAATTGTCATTGGAAAAAGAGGCATCAGAAGAAAAGTGCGAGCAATGGAGGAGCAGAGGATTACGAATCTTATTGAAATGAAACTGTGATATAGTGGATGAGGTAGAACGAGGCCTGGAACATTTTTCGAGAAAAATATGAAATTGGTGTTGAGGAAACTATGACCAGTTGGCTTTTCGAGAAAACTATGATAGGATCGACAAGTTTTTCGAGAAAACTATGACAGGATCGACCTGTTTATCTCAGCATCATGTGATTTATGATTATGGTTTATGATTATTTCACACGATTTGTGATTTTAATTTATGATGGATTATTTTTGAGCTAACCAGATGTGGTATGTTTATACATTATTATCTGATCAAAGAGTTGGTTTGTATTTTTGTGACAAGAATAAAATATAATTTGAAGTGTACCTTATCGAAGGGCCACCAATGAGATTTGAGTTTATTTCAATTCATTTAGAGTCTAATGGAAATAATGTACTTGGTACAGGAATGCATGAAAATTCCTATTTGGGATGGTTGAAATCGACTGCAAGAATTAGCAGTGTTAGTGAAAGAATTGTAATAGGAAACAATATGCTAGTAAAGAACTTCAACAGTAAGGACATTGTGCAATAATTTTACCCAATAGTGTCCATTTATTTCAATAAGTACAATATGAATAGTATGATGGTTTTGAGGGAGGTATATGGCTTTTTTTTTGGACCTTCTGATGCAAAGAGGCCTTGCAAGGGAGGGGTCACCTGAGGGACTTTGTAGCAAAGTAGGGGATGCATACAAAACTATGAAGGTGTGTAACTTCATGGAAGAGGGTGAGTATATTTCCTGAGGGACTGTGTAGTATAAAAGGGAAGGTTGGGGATGGATTTGTTTTGTTCATTAGCATTTCCAGATGGAATCAAATGCACATTGGGAGTGTGCCCTACAACAATGAGTAGGTAATTGTTCGTTGAGGGAATAAATGGAGCAGGATTGCAGCGTTGGAAATTGGATGCAGAATTTAACTTTGGAAGTGGATTCTGGACTTCCTGAGAAGGAGGTGAATCCTGGTACTACGTTGAGGGTGGAGGTGTGAGCCTTTGGATTCTCTTGTTGTTGATACATGCATCATATCCTTTTATTTGTTGGTTGAGAAAATGTTCATATATATATATATATATATATTATATATATATATATATATATATATATATATATATATATATATATATATATATATATATTAGTGTAAATACTATATCAAGATGGATTTATAAAGCTCCATAGAGAGTATGGTTGTATATATGGTTTTTAATTTAAATACCATAACGAATTGTGTTATAAACGTCCAGTTAGTGGTCTATTTTTATGCTTTCAATGGGATGTGGTTGTAAATAATCCAACGAGTTGTGTTATAAAGGTCCATAGGAAACATGTTTTGTTTTTCAACGCTCTTGTTGGTTGTAAGTGCCATTCAACAGTAAGGATGGTGTTCCCCCAAGGGGGAGGGTTCTGTAATAGGCTTAGTTAAAAATTCAAGTAAAACAATATAAGAACAAGGTTACGGGACATGTTAGATTCAGCCTTTGCAGCCTTCCTCCAGTGATCAAACATGCTCTTAAAAAGTGATTTTAAGGTGTCAAGGTCAAATTTTGTCATTTCAATGACTCTTCAAGCAAAATTTGGTCACTAGGCATTAGGTCTAGGGGTTGTTTTTACTCTTGTCAAAGTTGTCAAAATGTCGGTCCATGTCACGATTCAGCTAAGTGTACCATCATTCAGATGGTTTTCATCATCATGTCAAGTTCCGTTGGGTCATTTTACAGCTAGTTCATGCTTCAGTTGTGCCTAGGTAAGGTCCATTTCCCTCTCCTAGGGTTTTGGAGGTAATTTCTCTTGGATGGTAAAATCATTAGAAAAAATTGTATCCTGATGTTCATACACCTTCCCCTATCATTAATTTACCTTATTAAACACTTCCCATCACTGAGATCCCTCAAATTCCTCATTTTTGCACAAACCCTAGTTTCTTGCCACAACTTGGCAATTTTCTAGGCTAGGCCTGTGTTTTACCCTTTTGGACCCCTTCCCCTCACTCAATCTCTGATATTACACTTTCCCCTACTTCCTAACATCCCTCCTTACTTCCCAAAATTTCCCCAAGAATTTATAGGCCCCTTATCCCCTTCATTTCGCTTCATTTCGACAAAATCCCTTGTTTCACACATCAGGATAGGTTTCACTCGAATGATGTTTCAGATAAATAAAAGATGAATTTTGGAAAAATGAGAAATTTTTTTGTCCAAAACATCCCAAGGAAAAAAAACATCTTTCAATTTTTACACAGGTATCCTGGTTTTAGAGAAATGTCAAAAATACCGTTTCCTCAGGAGAATTGAATGCACCTCTGAAGTGACCTTGGGAAAATAAAGATTTCTCCTAGCATGGTTGTCTAAATGACTTTCTTGATGAGTCAAAGGATAACTAGACACAAATATCTTTCAAATGATCTATCATGAGCTCAATTTGGAGTTGAGGAAGACCTTCAAAAGTTGACTGCAACAGCGCTCTGCCTTGAGGCAGCCTCATTCTGCTCATTTTGACAAGTCTTGGGAGATTTGATTTATGAAAAATAAAATTAAGTCAAAATTGAAAAATTCTACTTGGATTGGAAATTAGACTCCAATAGCTTTCCAACGAGCTATCACACACATAATTTGGACACTGGGAAGGCCTCGAAAAGCTTCCTGCAAAATGCACTATGTAGTGCGCTACTCACAAGATGCGCGCTACCCATACAGGAGGCGCGCTACCCACATAAGGTGCGCTACCCACATAACACCAACAGCCAGTGTTAATTAACAAGGGCGCTACCCACTTTCCGGGTGCTACCCATTGGGTAGGTGTGCTATCCATAAAGAGACAGAGCTAAAAAAAATTTGTCTTGCGCCCAGTTTCATATCAAATCGGCTCCATCGACTTGCAAGTAGGTTTCTAAAGGTTGCTCAGTAGATTTTTAGCATGATTGTGGTGTTATTGATGTTGGGAAACAAGCCTTGGTTGAAGGGAAATGTATAAACCCTACATTTATATGCATATTTATTCCTTAAGGGTTTTGAATATATATGGACAGTCTTGTGAAGGGTTTGAAAACTTTTGTGAATGGTAGATATGCTCATGCCCTGGCACATTGTGTACATCATCCTCACGCCCTTAGTTTATCATCTTACCACTGCTGTCATGTCCTTTCATGTTTTTACATAGTCTTATGTTGACTGGTCTATATCCTCCATCACCATAATATCACCGCTGTTGTCATCATCATTCTATTACCACTGTGATGGCCATTTGTTTCACTATGGTCATTGTCATGTTGTTCCTATTCTCCATTTGATAAAACACAGTCCCATACTTGTTTGCTCCTTTGACAAATTTTGGCCATCATTATAAAGTTGTACCATACATTTGCATTTGGTACTCATTTGTCAAACTTACTTGTGATCAAAACAGTGATAGTTTTTATGCCATTAAAATAGAGCCATCCTCATTATGATTTTGTTCTCCTGTGATACTTGGGTACATGTGTGACATTGTTGGGTTTTGAAAATACATTAAAATTTTGCCTTCACTACACCTATATCAGCATCCATATTGCAAATATCTTGTTTTCAAAGCCATGTCAGAGACAGACTCAGTTTATGAGCAGGAGTCTGACAGTGATTCCACAGCAGAGGGTAATGTGCCACGGAGGCCTCACAAAGGTGGCAAAGGTGGTAAACATCTCAGGGAGGAGCCTACTTCTTTGGCTCAATTGCAGGCATGTCCACTTGCAATGGATTGTTTTCGGGTTCAGTCATGTTTTCGATTCTGTGAAATGATTTCACAAACCCAGCTTCATCGTGAAATAGCTCGTCTGTTTGTTCTACATTTACATGATGGCCGTGTAAATCTCGCTGGAGTAGATTTCATTCTGTCACCAATGACTATTGCTCAGGCCACTGGCATACCAAATCTAGGAGAGGAATGGAACAAACGTCAGCATTTAGAGAAATCCCACTATGAGCCATACATCAAACCTGGGTATATGAGGCACTTGGGCAGAGTTTTTCCTTTCAGATTCCTGAGGGATGAGTTTGCACCGCTGATGAAACTCATCATTCGGTATTTCAGTTGCGAGGGCAGATTCGCGCGTCTCTTTGCATACCATTTTCGTTTGTTGATGCACTTCACAAGGGTACGTATGATGAACATTCTGTACTTCATGTATCGCAACATAGAGAGGATGGTGATTTTTGTACAGAAGAAGAGCCCAGCACAGCAGCATAGAAGTATATATCATTACGCTTTGATCAAGATCATAGTGTTACATCAGTTGGCACAGCAGGGCATCGCTTGGGAGGATTTCATCTCCCGTGACTTTTTCACAGCGTCACAGCCGCCTCCCGAGGTAGTTCATGATGCGGGAGAGCCTTCACACCAGCCTGGAATTCCTGAGATTGAGCATATCAGCGCTCCATTTTTTGTGACATATCAGCAGGGCCACAGGGCCTTATTTGCAGCTACACGGCGAGTATTATCTCCACCCAGGGTGGAAGGGGTCTTGCCGACTTCATCAGCAGAGCGAGTATTATCTCCACATGATGTGGAAGGGGTCTCACCTTCGCCTTCAGCACAGGTACAGATCCATGACATGGGCAAGAAGCCCATGCATGATGAGGGCCCATCAGGAGGCCGGGACACATATTTCACAATCATTGATGTTGATGCGAGCTCTCCTAGCTCGAAACTGAGGGAGATCATCCAGGAGAAAAGCGCTGAGAATGACACGCTAAAAGATCAATTGCAGAAGCCTCAGTGGGTGATAAACTATCTGGAGCAGCGCAACAAACAGCTAGAGGATGAGCACACACTTTATGAGCTGCGTCGAATCCGCGAGGATCGACAATTGGCCCGGAAGAGACCAGGCGATATGACACCAGTTGAGCGAGAGACTGAACTCACGCACGTTAACATTCATCTGGAGAAGTTGTTGGCAAAGGAAAACAGAGAGAAAGACATGCTTCGTCACATGAAAGGCCATTATTGGGCTCGCATGCATGTCTGCAAAGCGAGAATGAAGATTCTGAAGAGGAGGTTGAGCGAATCACTAAAATGGCGGAAAAGGCCTGATCCACTCCGGATTTTGGCCGAGGCTTCGTTGGCTGGGAAAGATACATGATGGAGGGTCTTCACTCCGAATTTGAGCAAATTCGGAGAAATTTTTGTCATTTTGAAATATTTTGGTCTAAAAACAGGTTTTTCAGTTAAGCGGGTAGCGCGCCCATATGCTCACTTTTTTTCGGGACACTTGCTGAAGGAAATTTTTGCATTTTTGGATTTTTCATGGTAATTTATGCATCCTCAGGCATTTCCGAAGCATTTCATCAGATTCTGGATGGCTAAAAAGCTCAAAAACACCATGAAAACCACATTGCTGCCACCTTTTGCACCAGCAGGAAGTACTTATGGGAGAATGAAGTTTTGGAGGGGAAAATGAGCTCCAAATTAATAAATTCCACTTGGGTTGGATAGCCAACATCCAGGGCTTTCCAACGAGCTATAATGAGCTCAATTTGGATGCCAGGAAGTGCCTCAAAATCAGGTTGAAAGGTGCGCTACCCACTTAATTCAGGGGCGCTACCCACTTAAATTTTTGGCTGAATTTTCAACTTCCAGCTCAGAATTTCGGCCAGTTGGGACCAGTTTTGCTTGTGGATGAAATTTTTGGGTTTTCATGATGTAAATTGATGGTTGACATGTAACTTTGGCTCATTTTTACCTATTCTAGAATATTCACTCTCAAAAAGGTGAAAATCATGTAAATGAATCAGTTTCCACTCTTTTAGAGGCAAGTTGTTAGCTGCCTAGATTTTAGTTCCTTGATTAGAATTTGGTTGGAATTGCTCCTAGAAGGAGGAATTCGACCCCTAGAGGCATGGGAAGGGGTTAGGATGCTCTATATGATGTAATTTCTCAATCATTTTCAGAGGTTGGAGAGGTTGGACTCTTGGGAAACTTTTGGCACCATTGTACATATTTTTTCATATTTTGGCTAAGGAAAGATCAGAGGTTTTGCGGCACCTGTTGGGATTCTTGTGGTGTTGTGTTCTTGATGGTGTTTCTTCTCTATTTATTGTAAGTTATTCATGTTTAATGTATGTCATTCCTTTCATATGCTTCTGAAACTAAAATGAATGAGTAGATGAGGTTGAAACCATTGTTTACAGTGCTCTGCCTTTGAATTCATTTAGTTTTACATGTTTTCGACTGTTTGGAGAGGATCCAAGTTCCTCTTTGCCCTCTTCAGCTCCTTATCATTCTAGTCCGTCCATATACCCAATCAAAAGCATCAAGACAATCGCCTACCTCGCCCCAACTCGAATTCTGCAGAGATCTGACCTTATCCCCGGACCCAAAATTTGTTTTTCCCATTTCTCCAATGAAAACTCAAAAAATCAAAATCAAACATACCTATCTCTTTACTAGCCTAAAATCAGTATCAATTTTGAGTCATCGCAGCCCCTTTGAAGATCCTTTGCTGAGATAGACCCGGAGAGAGCCCTCTCCTGTCCTCGTAGGGCTAGCTACGAGGCTGAGCGTGGTTTGATGTAGCCTTGAGTTTTACCTTATTTCAGCCTAGGGTAGATTTGAGCGCTAACATAGTGGCGACCATACTGGGGAAGAACTGGTTTACATGTTAGTGTTATTTGATTTATAGCTACAGACAGAGTCTGAAGTCACGCCAGGTAGCTTTCGAACTACTCTTGCTCTGCGAGTGCATAGTAGATAAACGCTGCTTCAGTCGATCCCCGGTCTAGCTTCTAATTGTAACACTTAACTTATAAATTGCCCCAGTACATGTATCGAGTTCAGATCTGATGGTTGATGGTGGACAACGATCAGACATAAGAAGGCTGAAATCATTCACCTGGTGACTCCAATTCAAAGTCTGGAGGATTGACTTTTTCTCTGAGAAAATGGAAGGATCTTACACAAAGTTCAGGTATCTAAAGTGGAATGGTATTCAGGATCTAGTCTGCTTTCTTGTAAATTACTTCTTCGCTGGTCTTGAAGCTGTCCTGAAAGTTTTTCAGAATTTGTTGTATGAGAAAGGTGATCAAAATCTTCACCCGACCCATTCAAAAAGTGTAAATGCTGAGTTTCCCTTTGATCCTGGTCTCCTTACTTTTCCCACATATTATGATGACTTTCTTCAGAGTGATGAGCCAGAAAACAAAACTGATCCCACAGCTCTTGTACATGCCCCTACACCTTGTAAAATTCCAGATCGGTACAAACCTCTTGTTTTACCTTCTGTTTTTCATGCTTTTCCTGCAAATTATGACCTATATCTACCAAGATTTTATGGTGAATGTAACAATGTCAGTGCTGAGCAACATGTGCAGAATGTTGAGACTTTTCTAGATCTTTTTGAAGTTGATGATGAAGATGTTAGTATTAGGCTTTTTGCTCTTTCTTTGCAAGGCCAAGTGAAGAGTTGGTTTAAAGCCCTGCCTGATGCGAGCATTTCAGATTTCCAGCAGTTTGTCAAAGTTTTCCTTGACAGGTGGATGATCAGACAGAACTTTTTGTTGATTATAGAGGAGTATAATCAGCTGAAAAGATTGCCAGGGGAGACAGTACAACAATTTTCTGCTAGATTTAACCAAGTTTATTATTCGATGCCAGTTGATATAATACCTTCTCCTAGATCTGCTCTCTTGCACTACCCGGGTGCCTTTGATCCGGAAATGGAGTTTCAGTTGAGAGAAAAGAATATTGCAACGCTTCACGAAATGCAGAACAAGGCAGTAAATGTAGAGGCTCATTTGCTGATCTTGAGGGCAAGGTTGAAGGAAGAAGAAAAGAAGAATGTTTCAGAGCAGCTGACACCTTCAGAGGAAAAGCTTGATCTTTTCGTAAATGCAGTAGAAGAGATGGTGCGGAAAATGACTGCAAAAAATGACAATGACATCCAAGAACAAGTTGTTGATCCAAAACATTTTGTTTCTGATCCCAGTCGTCATAGTGATTGTTTTATAGATCATTGTGAAGAAGAGAGAGTTGTTGATATGATGTGTATGCTTGATGATGTGTTGTATACTGATGATTTGCCTCAGTTTGATCAGTATGATGATGATTATGTTCTCCAAACAGAAGCTAATCTTGCAGACAAATCAGTAGCTAGTTTGTGCGAGGAGGAAGTTCACTTTCAGCAGCTCTAGTACAGTGATCAACCGATGCATATCAGCTATGGCAATGATGAGGAAAGTGCAGAAAATTTTGATGTAAGTGAAGGATCTTTGCCTTTTTGTTTTGATTCGTTTCAGTTCATTAGAGATAACTTACATGCAATCAGAAATCAAACGTCAACAAGTCTTGATCTGGATCGTCTTGAGGGCAACGAAAACTTCCCATATTCAGACTTGCAGCCCCCAAAAGTCATTGATTGTCAAGTTGCAGCTGAAGACTTGGAAGTAGGCACACATGATTTAATGATTCAAGGTGACTCCGTACCTTTCTTTTTTGAATCATTTCAGCTTTTGAAAGATAAATTGCATAGTAAATCTTCAGATGAGCAGCTTGTAGCATCAGATTTATAGCCATCCAATGTAATTGAAGGTCAGATTACAGATGAAGTTGTGGAAGATGAAATACATGATTTGATGATGCAGGAAAATTCTATACCCTTTTGTTTCGAAGCATTTCAGTTTATAAGGCAGAATCTTCGTAATATATCTCAAGAAAAAGAGGAACAGCCAGTACGATGTCATACAGTTTCAAGGGATACAGTTCAGCAGTCTTCTCAAGTTTTTGATGATCCTATTGATCGTGTGTTGGATGATGTTTGTTATAAAAATTCTACTCCATTAGCTAACCATGTGCCCGAAAATAATGTTGATGATAATCTTATTCAAAGGTCACCTTCATTGTCTTGTTTAACAGATTGTTCATTGCATAGCACATGTCAAGATTTCCATTCATATGAAGAGATTGATGAAGGAGACTTTTGTTCTGTCTGGAATCAGCAACAGAGTTTGATTTTTCATGAATTTCAGGATCCTTTTGACAGCTTGCTGCAATCACCAAAGAAAAGCACCGCAGATGTGAGGAAAAGTTTAAGATCAAGGTATGGATATTATCTGGACCAGAGCTATGTTTATGAAGATCCATTCGCAATATTCTTGCAGTCATCCAGTCAATTTATGCTTTGCAAGTTTATCAGCAGTCCACTTGGTTCAAATTTTCCATGGGAGTTGCCTTTTAGTAGTTATTTCTCGTTGTTCATAAGCAAGCATGTGGGAAGAAATCAAACAGCAGCCAGCATGCTTACATGGTTGCATTGGCTGTTCCATTACACTTGATCGGGTGGTGAAAAGTACAATTAGAGTAGGTTTGATGAATAAGCTCTACTTTGACCATATTTTCCAGTTTGTCGGTTGTGTTTAAGTATCGAGTTAGTTTTTAGTTGAGTGAGAGTCAATTTGTGTCGTCAAGTCATCAGTTTTCAGTCATGCATTTCAGTTTGAGTTTTTGATTCCATTGCCCAATGGATAAGGCACTGGTCTGCTCTCCCAAAGATCTGCCGTTCTTGGCACCTCCAAGGAGCTACCTTCCCCATTGGAGCCAATGTTAGAGTCAGCCTTTGCAGCTTTCCTTCAGTGATCAAACATGCTCTTACAAAGTGATTTTAAGGTGTCAAGGTCAAATTTTTTCATTTCAATGAGTCTTCAAGCAAAATTTGGTCACTAGGCATTAGGTCTAGGGGTTGCTTTTACTCCTGTCAAAGTTGTCCAAATGTTGGTTCATGTCACCATTCAAATGAGTGTACCATCGTTTAGAGGGTTTTCATCATCATGTCAGGTTCCAAAGAGTCATTTTACACCTCGTTCATGCTTCAATTGTGTCTAGGTAAGGTCCATTTACCTCTCCTAAGGTTTTGGAGGTAATTCCTCTTGGATGGTTAAATCATCGAAAAAATTTATATCCTGATGTTCATAAACCTTCCCCTATCCTTAATATACCTTATTAAACACTTCCCATCACTGAGATTCCCCAAATTCCTCATTTTTGCACAAACCCTAGTTTCTTGCCACAACTTGGCAATTTTCTAGGCTAGGCCTGTGTTTTGCCCTTTTGGACCCCTTCCCCTCACTCAATCTCTGAGATTCCACTTTCCCCTACTACCTAACATCCCTCCCTACTTCCCAAAATTTCCCCAAGAATTTAGAAGCCCCTTATCCCCTTCATTTCGCTTCATTTCAACAAAATTCCTTGTTTCACACATCGGGATAAGTTTCACTCAAAAGCTGTTTCAGAGCAATAAAAGATGAATTTTTGAAAACTGAGAGAGTTTTTTGTCCAAAACGTCCCAAGGAAAAAAAACCTCTTTCACGTTTTACACATGTATCATGGTTTTAGAGAAATGTCAAAAATACCGTTGCCTCAGGAGAATTGAATGCACCTCTGAAGTGACCTTGGGAAAATCAAGATTTCTCCTAGCATGGTTGGCCAAATGACTTGTATGATGAGTCAAAGGATAACTAGACACAAATATATTTCCAATTAGCCATCATGAGCTCAATTTTTAGTTGAGGAAGACCTTCAAAAGTTGACTGCAACAGCGCTATGCCTTGAGGCAGCCTCATTCTGCTCATTTTGACTAGTGTTGGGAGGTTTGATTTTTGACAGGGTAAATGAAATCCAAATTGCATAATTCCACTTGTGTTGGAAAGTAGACTCCAATATCTTTCCAACGAGCTATCACACGCCCAATTTGGACACCGGGAAGGCCTCCAAACGCTTCCTACCAAATTCACTATGTAGCTACTCATAGAAAAGTGCGCGCTACCCATACAGGAGGGGCGCTACCCACTTGGTGTGCGCTACCCACTTGAGCGTCACAGCCAGTGCAAAATTGAACGGAAACTACCCACTTGAGGAGGGGTGCTACTCACTTGAGGAGGGGCGCTACCCACTTAAAACAGAACCCATAAAATTCATTTTTTGCGCCCAGATTCGTTTCAAGTCGACTCCAAAAGCTTGCAAACAGGTTTTAATTGTTGCTCAGTAGATTTTTAATATGGTTGTGATCTCAAACAACCCATGCTTGGAGAGAAATATATGAGTCCTTCATTCACATTAAAGTTAATTCCGTAAGGGTTTTGAAATTGAATGGGCAGTTTTATGAAAAATTTGAAAACCTTTGAATGGTAGATATGTTCACACCTTGGCACGTTGTATAGATGATCCTCACGCCCTCAGTTATCATCTTATCACTGCTGTTCATACCCTTTCATATTTTTGCACAGTCTTATGTCGAATAGTCTATAGCCCTCATTACCATAATATCATCATTTCTGTTGTTATCATTCTATTACCACTGTGATAGTAATTTGTTTCACTATGCTTATTGTCGTGTTCTCCCTATTCTCCAGTTCATAAACACGGTCCTATACTTGTTTGCTTCTTTGAAAAATTTTGCCCATCATTACCAAAAGCTTGCACCATACTTTGCAGTTGGCACTCATTTGTGAAACTCACTTATGGTCAAAACAGTGATAGTTTTCATGCCACAATAGAGCCATCCTCATTGTAATTTTGTTTTCCTGTGATACTTTGGCACGTGGGTGATATTTATTGGGTGTTGAACATACATTATAACTTTGCTTTCACTGCATCTATATCAGTATCCATATTGCAAATATCTTGTTCAAAGCCATGTCAGAGACAGAGTCAGTTTATGAGCGTGAGTCGGATAGTGATTCCACAACAGAGGGTAATGTGCCACGGAGGCCTCACAGAGGTGGAAAAGGTGGTAAACATCTCAGGGAGGAGCCTACTTCTTTGGCTCAATTGCAGGCATGTCCGCTTGCAATGGATTGTTTTTGGGTTCAGTCATGTTTTCGATTTTGTGAAATGATTTCACAAACCCAGCTTCATCGTGAACTAGCTCGCCTGTTTGTTCTACATTTACGTAATGGCCGTGTAAATCTCGCTGGAGTAGATTTCTTTCTGTCACCAATGACTATTGCTCAGGCCACTGGCATACCAAATCTGGGAGAGGAATGGAACAAACGTTAGCATTTAGAGAAATCCCACTATGAGCCATACATCAAACCTGGGTATATGAGGCACTTGGGCAGAGTTTTTCCTTTCAGATTCCTGAGGGATGAGTTTGCACCGCTGATGAAACTCATCATTCGATATTTCAATTGCGAGGGCAGATTCGCGCGTCTCTTTGCGTACCATGTTCATTTGTTGATGCACTTCACAAGGGTACGTATGATGAACATTCCGTACTTCATGTATCGCAACATAGAGAGGATGATGATTTTTGTACAGAAGAAGAGCCCAGCACAGCAGCATAGAAGTATATATCATTACGCTTTGATCAAGATCATAGTGTTACATCAGTTGGCACAGCAGGGCATTGCTTGGGAGGATTTCATCTCCCGTGACTTTTTCACAGCGTCGCAGCCACCTCCCAAGGTAGTTCATGATGCGGGAGAGCCTTCACACCAGCCGGGCATTCCTGAGATTGAGCATGTCAGCACTCCATTGTTTGTGACATATCAGCGAGGCCACAGGGCCTTATTTGCAGCTACACGGCGAGTATTATCTCCACCCAGGGTGGAAGGGGTCTTGCCGACTTCATCAGCAGAGCGAGTATTATCTCCACATGATGTGGAAGGGGTCTCGCCTTCTTCTTCAGCATAGGTACAGATCCAGGACAGGGGCAAGAAGCCCATGCATGATGAGGGTCCATCAGGAGGCTGGGACACGGATTTCACGATCATTAATGTTGATGCGAGCTCTCCTAGCTCGAAACTGAGGGAGATCATCCAGGAGCAGAGGGACGAGAATGACACGCTGAAAGATCAGTTGCAGAAAGCTCAGTGGGTGATAAACTATCTGGAGCAGCGCAACAAACATCTAGAGGATGAGCACACACTTTATGAGCTGCGTCGAATCCGTGAGGATCGACAGTTGGCCCGGAAGAGACCCGGCGACATCACACCAATTGATTGAGATTATGTACTCACGCATGTAAACATCCATCTGGAGAAGTTGCTGGGAAATGAAAATAGAGAGAAGGACATGCTTCGTCACATGAAAGGCCATTATTGGGCTCGCATGCATGTTTGCAAAGCGAGAATGAAGATTCTGAAGAGCAGATTGAGCGAAGCACTAAAATGGAAAAAAAGGCCTGATCCACTCTGGATTTTGGCCGATGCTTCATTGGCTGGGCAAGATACATGATGAAGGTTCTTCGCTCCGAATTTGAGCAAATTCGGAGAAAATTTTGTCATTTTGAAATATTTTGGTCTAAAAACAGGTTTTTCAGTTAAGCGGGTAGCGCGCCCATATGCTCACTTTTTTTCAGGACACTTGCTGAAGGAAATATTTGCATTTTTGGATTTTTCATGGTAATTTATGCATCCTCAGGCATTTCCGAAGCATTTCATCAGATTCTGGATGGCCAAAAAGCTCAAAAACACCATGAAAACCACCTTGCTGCCACCTTTTGCA
Organism: Pinus albicaulis; assembly: GCA_034641835.2. NCBI lineage: Eukaryota > Viridiplantae > Streptophyta > Pinopsida > Pinales > Pinaceae > Pinus > Pinus albicaulis. The sequence continues at coordinate 18,490,135 of CM076580.1, read as the reverse complement.
CCAGCAGGAAGTACTTCTAGGAGAATGAAGTTTTGGAGGGGAAAATGAGCTGCAAATTGAGAAATTCCACTTGGGTTGGATAGCCAACATCCAGGGCTTTCCAAGGAGCTATCATGAGCTCAATTTGGATGCCGGGAAGTGCCTCACAATCAGATTGAAAGGCGTGCTACCCACTTAATTCAGGGGCGCTACCCACTTAAATTTTTGGCTGAATTTTCAACTTCCAGCTCAGAATTTCGGCCAGTTGGGACCAGTTTTGCTTGTGGATGAAATTTTTGGGTTTTCATGATGTAAATTGATGGTTGATATGTAACTTTGGCTCATTTTTACCTATTCTAGAAGATTCACTCTCAAAAAAGTGAAAATCATGTAAATGAATCAGTTTCCACTCTTTTAGAGGCAAGTTGTTAGCTGCCTAGATTTTAGCTCCTTGATTAGAATTTGTTGGAACTACTCCTAGAAGGAGGATTTCGACCCCTAGAGGTGTGGGGAGGGGTTAGAGTGATCTATATATTGTAATTTCTGAGACATTCTACAGGTTGGACTCTTGGGAAACTTTTGGCACCATTGTACATATTTTTTCATATTTTGGCTAAGGAAAGATCAGAGGTTTTGCGGCACCTGTTGGGATTCTTGTGGTGTTCTGTTCTTGATGGTGTTTCTTCTCTGTTTATTGTAATTTATTCATGTTTAATGTATGCCATTCCTTTCATATGCTTCTGAAACTAAAATGAATGAGTAGATGAGGTTGAAACCATTGTTTACAGTGCTCTGCCTTTGAATTCATTTAGTTTTACATGTTTTCGACTATTTGGAGAGGATCCAAGTTCTTCTTTGCCCTCTTCAGCTCCTTATCGTTCTAATCCGTCCATATATCCAATCAAAAGCATCAAGACAATCGCCTACCTCGCCCCAACTCGAATTCTGCAGAGATCTGACCTTATCCCCGAACCCAAAATTTGTTTTTCCCATTTCTCCAACGAAAACTCAAAAAATCAAAATCAAACATACCTATCTCTTTACTAGCCTAAAATCAATATCAAATTTGAGTCATCGCAGCCCCTTTGAAGATCCTTTGCTGAGATAGACCCGAAGAGAGCCCTCTCCTGTCCTCGTAGGGCTAGCTACGAGGCTGAGCATGGTTTGATGTAGCCTTGAGTTTTACCTTATTTCAGCCTAGGGTAGATTTGAGCGCTAACATAGTGGCGACCATACTGGGGAAGAACTGGTTTACATGTTAGTGTTATTTGATTTATAGCTACAGACAGAGTCTGAAGTCACGCAAGGTAGCTTTCGAACTGCTCTTGCTCTGCGAGTGCATAGTAGATAAACGCTGCTTCAGTCGATCCCCGGTCTAGCTTGTAATCGTAACACTTAACTTATAAATTGCCCCAGTACATGTATCGAGTTCAGATCTGATGGTTGATGGTGGACAACGATCAGACATAAGAAGGCTGAAATCATTCACCTGGTGACTCCAATTCAAAGTCTGGAGGACTGACTCTTTCTCTGAGAAATGGAAGGATCTTACACAAAGTTCAGGTATCTAAAGTGGAATGGTATTCAGGATCTAATCTGCTTTCTTGTAAATTACTTCTTTGCTGGTCTTGAAGCTATCCTGAAAGTTTTTCAAAATTTGTTGTATGAGAAAGGTGATCAAAATCTTCACTCGACCCATTCAAAAAGTGTAAATGCTGAGTTTCCCTTTGATCCTGGTCTCCTTACTTTTCCCACATATTATGATGACTTTCTTCAGAGTGATGAGCCGGAAAACAAAACTGATCCCACAGCTCTTGTACATGCCCCTACACCTTGTAAAATTCCAGATCGGTACAAACCTCTTGTTTTACCTTCTGTTCTTCATGCTTTCCCTACAAATTATGACCTATATCTACCAAGATTTGACGGTGAATGTAACAATGTCAACACTGAGCAACATGTGCAGAATGTTGAGACTTTTCTAGATCTTTTTGAAGTTGATGAAGAGAATGTTAGCATTAGGCTTTTTTCTCTTTCTTTGCAAGGCCAAGTGAAGAGTTGGTTTAAATCCCTGCCTGATGCGAGCATTTCAGATTTCCAGAAGTTTGTCAAAGTTTTCCTTGACAGGTGGATGATCGGACAGAACTTTTTGTTGATTATAGAGGAGTATAATCAGCTGAAAAGATTGCCAGGAGAGACAGTACAACAATTTTCTGCTAGATTTAACCAAGTTTATTATTCGATGCCAGTTGATATAAGACCTTATCCTAGATCTGCTCTCTTGCACTACCCGGGTGCCTTTGATCCGGAAATGGAGTTTCAGTTGAGAGAAAAGAATATTTCAACGCTTCACGAAATGCAAAACAAGGCAGTAAATGTAGAGGCTCATTTGCTGATCTTGAGGGCAAGGTTGAAGGAAGAAGAAAAGAAGAATGTTTCAGAGCAGCTGACACCTTCAGAGGAAAAGCTTGATCTTTTCGTAAATGCAGTAGAAGAGATGGTGCGGAAAATGACTGCAAAAAATGACAATGACATTCAAGAACAAGTTGCTGATCCAAAACATTTTGTTTCTGATCCCAGTCGTCATAATGATTGTTTTATAGATCATTGTGAAGAAGAGAGAGCTGTTGATATGATGTGTATGCTTGATGATGTGTTGTATACTGATGATTTTCCTCAGTTTGATCAGTATGATGATGATTATGTTCTCCAAACAGAAGCTAATCTTGCAGACAAATCAGTAGCTAGTTTGTGTGAGGAGGAAGTTCACTTTCAGCAGCTCGAGTACAGTGATCAACCGATGCATATCAGCTATGGCAATGATGAGGAAAGTGCAAAAAATTTTGATGTAAGTGAAGGATCTTTGCCTTTTTGTTTTGATTCGTTTCAGTTCATTAGAGATAACTTCCATGCAATCAGAAATCAAACGTCAACAAGTCTTGATCTGGATCGTCTTGAGGGCAACGAAAACTTCTCATATTCAGATTTGCAGTCCCCAAAAGTCATTGATTGTCAAGTTGCAGTTGAAGACTTGGAAGTGGGCACACATGATTTAATGATTCAAGGTGACTCCATACCTTTCTGTTTTGAATCATTTCAGCTTTTGAAAGATAAATTTCATAGTAAATCTTCAGATGAGCAGCTTGTAGCATCAAATTTGCAGCCATCCAATGCAATTGAAGGTCAGATTACAGATGAAGTTGTGGAAGATGAAATACATGATTTGATGATGCAGGAAAATTCTATACCCTTTTGTTTCGAAGCATTTCAGTTTATAAGGCAGAATCTTCGTAATATATCTCAAGAAAAAGAGGAACAACCAGTAGGATGTCATACAGTTTCAAGGGATACAGTGCAGCAGTCTTCTCAAGTTTTTGATGATCCTATTGATCGTGTGCTGGATGATGTTTGTTATAAAAATTCTGCTCCATTAGCTAACCATGTGCCCTTCAAAAGTCAATTTCATTGTGTTGTTCAACGGATTTTTCATATGAGGAGATTGATGAAGGAGACTTTTGTTCTGTTTGTAATCAGCAATAGTGTTTGGTTATTCACGAAATTCAGGATCCTTTTGACAGCTTGCTGCAATCACCAAAGAAAGACATCACAGAGGTGAGAAAAATTTTAAGATTAAGGTATGGAGATTATATGGATCAGAGCAGTGATGTGTTAATGGAAATCAGTAGCTATGAGTATGAAGATCCTTTTGCAGTATTCTTGAAGTCCTCCAGTCAATTCATGCTTTGCAAGTTTATCAGCAGTCCACTTGGTTCAAAGTTTCCATGGGAGTTGCCTTTCGATTCTCTCCTTTTCCTGAGCATCAATAAGCATGTGGGAAGAAATCAAACAATAGCCATGATGCTTACATGGTTGCATTGGCTGTTCCACTTCACTTGATCGGATGGTGAAAAGTACAATTAGAGTAGGTTTGATGAATAAGCTCTACTTTGAGCATCTTTTCCAGCTTGTCAGTTGTGTTTAAGTATCGAGTCAGTTCTCGGTTGAGTGAGAGTCAATTTGTGTTGTCAAGTCATCAGTTTTCTGTCATGCATTTTAGCTTGCGTTTTTGACTCCATTGCCCAATGGATGGAGGCACTGTCTGCTCTCCCAAAGATCTGTAGTTCTTGGCACCTCCACGGAGCTGGAGCTACCATCCCCATTGGAGCCAATGTTAGTGTCAGCCTTTGCAGCTTTCCTTCAGTGATCAAAAATTCTTTTACAAAGTGATTTTAAGGTGTCAAGGTCAAATTTTGTCATTTCAATGAGTTTTCAAGAAAAAATTGGTCACTAGGCATTAGGTCTAGGGTTTGTTTTCACGCTTTTCAAAGTTGTCCAAATGTCGGTCCATGTCACCATTCAGCTGAGTGTACCATCATTCAGAGGGTTTTCATCATCATGTCAAGTTCCATTGAGTCATTTTACACCTTGTTCATGCTTCAGTTGTGCCTAGGTAAGGTCCATTTCCCTCTCCTAGGGTTTTGGAGGTAATTTCTCTTGGATGGTCAAATCATAGAAAAAACTTGTATCCTGATGTTCACACACCCTCCCCTATCATTAATATACCTTATTAAACACTTCCCATCACCGAGATCCCCCAAATTCCTCATTTTTCCACAAACCCTAGTTTCTTGCCACAACTTGACAATTTTCTAGGCTAGGCCTGTGTTTTTCCCTTTTGGACCCCTTCTCCTCACTCAATCTCTGAGATTCCACTTTCCCATGCTTTCTAACATCCCCCCCTACTTCCCAAAATTTCTCCAAGAATTTAGAAGCCCCTTATCCCCTTCGTTTCGCTTCATTTCGACAAAATCCCTTGTTCCACACATCGGGATAAGTTTCACTCAAATGCTATTTCAAAGCAATAAAAGATGAGTTTTGGAAAACTAAGAGAGGTTTTTGTCCAAAACATGCCAAAGAAGAATCCCCTCCCTCACTTTTTACACAGGTATCATGGTTTTAGAGAAATGTCAAAAATACCGTTGCCTCAGGAGAATTGAATGCACCTCTGAAGTGACCTTGGGAAAATCAAGATTTCTCCTAGCATGGTTGGCTAAATGACTTGCTTGATGAGTCAAAGGATAACTAGACACAAATATATTTCCAATGAGCTATCATGAGCTCAATTTGGAGTTGAGGAAGACCTTCCAAAGTTGACTGCAACAGCGCTCTGCCTTGAGGCAGCCTCATTCTTCTCATTTTGACAAGTTTTGGGAGATTTGATTTCTGACAAGGAAAATAAAGTCCAAATTGAAAAATTCCACTTGGGTTGGAAATTATACTCCAATATCTTTCCAACGAGCTATCACATGCTCAATTTGGACACCGGGAAGGCCTCCAAAAGCCTCCTACAAAATTCACTATGTAGCGCGCTACGCATAGAGGAGGCCCGCTACGCACAAGAGGCGCGCTACGCATATAACCTCACCAGCCTGTGTAAAATAACAAGAGGCCCGCTACACACATGAAGCGCGCTACGCATTGGGTGAGCGCGCTACCCATATAGTCTCAGAGCCAAAAAAAAATTTCCCTTGCGTCCAGTTTCACGCCCAAACGCCTCAATCGGCTTGCAAGTAGGTTCTCCACGATTGTTAAGTGATTTTTGAACATGATTGTAGTGTGTTTGATGTGGGGAAACAAGCATTTGATGAGGAGAAATGTGTAAACCCTAGGTTCATTGAAAATTCATTTCTCAGGGTTTTGAAAGATATGTTGACAGTCTTGTGAAGGGTTTGCAAACTTCTGTGATTGATATATATGCTCATGCCTATATTGTCTGTGGCGCCCCTGCTCATTATGTACATCATCCTCACGCCCTTTCTTTGCCATTGTGCCACTGCTGTCACTATGATTGTCATCCTCATTTTAGCACTGCTCCTTATTCATGTTTTCACATAGTCTCATGATTCACTTGTCCATATCCTCCATTGACATTATCGGAACACTGTTATCATTGCTATGGTTTTACTATGGTCATTGTCACTATTTCCTATTCTCTATTGACAAACAAAGTCTCATTCTCATTTTCCCTTTGACAAATCTTGGCCAGCATTGCAAAGGTTGTACACTACATTACACTTTTTCTACTCATTTTTCAAATTCACTTGTGATCAAAACAGTGACTGTTTTTATGCCAATTCACTTAACAGAGCTATTACCACTGTGGCTTGTTTTCCTATGATGCTTTGGTACATATGTGACATATTTGGGTTTTGAGCATACATTGAAACTTTTGTCTTCACTACACCTATATCAACATACATATTGCAGACATCTTGTTTTCAAAGCCATGTCAGAGACGGATTCAGTTTATGAGCAGGAGTATGAAAGTGATTCCACAGCAAAGGGTAATGTGCCACGGAGGTCTCACAAAAGTGGAAAAGGTGGTAAGCATCTCAGGGAGGAGCCTACTTCTTTTTCTCAATTGCAGGCTTGCCCGCTTGCAATGGATTGTTTTCAGCGTTAGTCATGTTTCCAATACTGTGAGATGATTTCACAAACCCAGCATCATCGTGAACTAGCTCGTCTATTTGTTCTACATTTACATGATGGCCGTGTAAACCTCGCAGGAGTAGATTTCATTCTGTCACCAGAGACTATTGCTCAGGCCACCGGCATACCAAATATAGGAGAGGAATGGAACAAACGTCAGCAGTTAGAGAAATTCCACTATGAGCCATATATCAAACCTGGGTATATGAGGCACCTAAGCAGGGTTTTTCCTTTCAGATTCCTGAAGGATGATTTTGCACCACTGATGAAACTCATCATTTGGTATTTCAGTTGCGAGGGCAGATTCTCGCGTCTCTATGCGTACCATGTCCGTCTGTTGATGCATTTCATGAGGGTACGTATGATGAACATTCCGTACTTCATGTATCGCAACATAGAGAGGATGATGATTTTTGAACAGAAGAAGACCCCAGCACAGCAGCATAGAAGTATATATCATTACGCGCTGATCAAGATCGTAGTGGTGCATCAGTTGACACAGTAGGGCATTACTTGGGAGGATTTCATCTCCCGTGACTTCTTCACAGCGCCACAACCGCTTCCCGAGGTAGTTCATGATGAGGGAGAGCCTTCACACTAGCTTGACATTCCTGAGATCGAGCATATCAGTGCTCCATTGTATGTGACATACCAGCGAGGCCACAGGGCCTTATTTGCAGCTACACGACAAGTACTATCTCCACCCGGGGTGGAAAGGGTCTCGTTGATTTCATTAGCAGCGCGAGTATTATCTCCACATGGCAGCCAGCATCACGTACGCCGAGCTAAAATAGAAGATCTGAAAGCAAAGGTTGAGCAATGCACTAAAACGGCGGAAAAGGCTATCCAATTCGGATTTTTGCCGAGGCTTAGTAATGAGTTTGGGAATGACATGATGGAGGGTCTTCGCTCCGAATTTGAACAAATTCGGAGAAATTTTTGTCATTTTGAAATATTTTGGTCTCAAAACAGATTTTTCAGCTATACGAGTAGCGCGTCGACGCGCTCGCTTTTGATTGGGACACTTGCTGAAGGAAAAATTTATATTTTTGGGTTTTTCATGGTAAGTTATGCATGCTCCAGTATTTCCGAAGCATTTCATCAAATTCTGGATGATCAAAAGGCCCAAAAACACCATGAAAACCACCTTGCTGCCACCTTTTGCACCAGCAGGAAGTACTTCTGGGAGAATGAAGTTTTGGAGGGGCAAATGAGCTCCAAATTGGGAAATTCCACTTGGGTTGGCTAGAAAACATCCAGGGCTTTCTAACGAGCTATCATGAGCTCAATTTTGATGCCAATAAGTGCCCCAAAATCAGGCTGGAAGACGTGCTACGTGTATGGCTCAAGCGCACTACGCATATGGATTTTTGGTCAATTTTTCACCTTCCAGCTCAGAATTTCGGCCAGTTGGACCAGTTTTGCTTGTGGATGTAATTTTTGAGCTATCTTGATGTAATTTTATGGTTGGCATGTAACTTGGGCTCATTTTTACCTATTCTAGAAGATTCACTCCTAAAAAAGTAAAAATCAAATGTAAGAATCAGTTTCCTTCCTTTTAGAGGCAAGTTGTTTGGATGCCTAAATTCTAGCTCCTTGTTTAGAATTAGTTGGAACTGCTCCTAGAAGGAGGAATTCGACCCCTAGAGGTGTGGGAAGGGGTTAGGATAGTCTATATGATGTAATTTCTTAATCATTTTCAGAGGTTGGATAGGTTGGACTCTTGGGAAGATTTTGGCACACTATTGTACATATTTTTCATATTTTGGCTAAGGAAAGATCAGAGGTTTTGCAGCACCTGTTGGGATTCTTGTGGCTTTCAGTTCTTGATGGTGTTATCTCTCGGTTTATTATAAGTTCTTTCATGTTTGATGTATGCCATTCCCTTCTTATGCTTCTGAAACTAAATGAATGAGTAAATGAGGTTGAATCCATTGTTTCTAGTGCTCTGCCTTTAAATTTGTTTAGTTTTACATGTTTTCGCCTGTTTGGAGAGGATCCATGTTCTCCCTTGCCCTCTTCAGCTCCTTGTCATTCTGATCCATCCATACACCTGATAAAAAGCATCAAGACTACTGCCTACCTCGCCCCAACTCGAATTCTGCAAAGATCTGGCCTTATCCCCGAACCCAAAATTGTTTTTCCCATCTTTTCAACAACAAAAAAAACCAAAAATCAAAATCAAACTTTCCTATCTCTTTACTAGCCTAAAATCAGTATTCGTTATAAGTCATCTCAGCCCCTTTGAAGACCTTTTGCCGAGATAGACTCGGAGAGAGCCCTCTCCTGTCCTCGTAGGGCTAGCTACGAGGCTGAGCGTGGTTTGATGTAGCCTTGAGTTTTACCTTATTTCAGCCTAAGGTAGATTTGAGCGCTAACAGAGCATATGGTTATGATTTCATTTATCATAAGAAAAGAGACATAAAAGTGAAAACCTCATAAAAACAAAGCATAGAAATTATGAATTTTGTTTATTACCTCATGAGACAATCACTGGAAGCATGATTATGGATTAAGGAAAACTAAACATTCAATATAATGATTAAACAAAATAAAAACATTGATACTGAGGGCATACCACATGAATCCCAAAATAATAATTTCAATTGTCTTGTATTTCTGCAAAAATATATTGTACACAAACTCCAAGCCTTTGATTAACTGATGTCCAACCTTATTTCTAAATTCAAACTAGGTACATATACACCAAAAACCACATTACCCTCTCTAAGGGGTCAAATCCATCAAGATAGGAATTGATCACACTAATCTCTCTAACCAAACCTAAAATATGGAGGTTAGGAGCTAACTCTCCATTTATCCTTTGACTGACTTTACAAGAAGTAATGACCATCAAATTTACATCAAATTGCCTTTCACAAGATCTATTACAATTAATTACATCATACCAAAGCATAAAAGTACAAATTACACCATGAAAACTCTACATTGACTGACAAAACTCAAAAAATTAAAATGTTGTCAGAAGTACAACGTGCTTTCTCAGAAGCGCAACGTGCTGCTTGGAATGCAATTTTGATGGGATTCCCTTGATGATTTTTCTAAATTGAAAGATGTTGAAGATATCCCTGGATGTATACTAGCCTCCTGAACCCTTAAACCTGCAAAACCCATCCTCCATGGCACCCAAAAACTCAATTTCCCACAGCTACTGCAGAAGCACAATGAGGGGTCTTAAAAGGTGGCAGTAACATGTTTTTTGACCTCTTTTTTTACTTTTTCTCCAAAATGGTGAGCTGACATGGAAAAGAGGGTACATATATGAGATGTTCTCATCAATATATATATCCAAAAATTTAGGTTTGACCTCATTTAGAGCCTCTAAGAATAAGCTCAGTGTGAGCTCGTTTCTCTTTTGTGCATCATTCAATTTCAAAAATTGCAAAAATCTAAAAAATTTCAATTTTTGCCCAAAATTTCAAAATTTTGTTTCTAACTCCTTTATTTTGCATTCTCACTGATGGACTATGGAATCAATGATGCATTAGAAACCAATTCAAGGTTTTATCTCTTCTTTAGCTTCATTAGGTTTTTCTTATCTTTTTCTTCAAATTCTTAACCCTAATCCTACAAATCTGGTTTGGTAAAGTAGTGCCTTGCCATGTTTCTTTGTAGCTTGGTGTTTATGTTGGCCTTCTTCAAGAGCATCTCCAGGTGTTGATTAACCCTATCAAGCCAAAACTCTTAGTCTTGTTCAATCTCAATTGCAATGATGTCATCAAAATGTTCTTGACCTAAGGGAGAAGATGGCTCACTTCCTTGCTCTTTCTACCTTGCTAATCCTCTTGTCCTTGCTCTTTCTGCCTTTTCAATCATTGCCTTACCTTTATCATCCTCTGCCACTAAATATTCCCTAGGTTTTCTTGACAAAAGTTGGTTTACCTTAAGCTTCCTGTTCTCCTGTTGTAAAAATGCAATCATGAAATTTTCCTTTGAAATATTGACCTTAAGCTCTCTTATTTATGCTTCTTTCTCTTGGATTATTTTCTCTACTGACTTGTTTTGTTGATGTTCTGCTAGGTCTACCATGTCAACTGTTAGAAAATTATATATTATAGAGCAATGCAACACATAAAATATGTGGAAAATACAATCACACAAAACACATAAAACCAGAGAGACACAGATATACGTGGTTCACCCAGTTTTGGCTATGTCCACCCTGAACAGCCAGTCCTTCCTTTCTATTATCCAGCAAAATAAAGAGATACAACCTACAGAAGATCCACTATAATATCCTTTGTTCTTTCTCACAGTCTCCCTCTCTGTTTCTCACTCCGAGAATACACATACATTACACAGTCGCAATACAATACCCTCATAAAAGCGAGGGGTTGCCTTCTAGGGTAAAAAACCCTAAACTAAACATAACTTCTACTATCAGATCATTTGCCTAATGAACAACCTAGATTGACTAGAAATTAATATACTTTTACAAGGCAATTTTACATCTGTTTTTAGCTTCGAGGGCGCTGCCCCCGAAACCCCCCGCCAAGGGGGGGTGTGATACAAAGTAAACAAGATAATCAGGCTCCACACCCAACAATCTCCCACTTGGACACTGATTGTAGCAACTCCATCGTTGCTTCATTTGCTGGACAATGACTCCTCTTTGGACCTGGCTGTTTCTCACCTTCATCGTCATCCTTGAAGACCAATTGAAACTGAGCACAATCTCAGTTTCTCCCTGGTTACAACTTTTGTTAGCATATCTGCAGGATTTTGGCTAGTGTGTATATTTTCCAGCTTCAACTCTCCATCTTCCAATACTAACCATATGAAATGGTACTTGAGATGTATGTGTTTAGTCCTGGAATGAAAAACTGAGTTCTTTGCAAGATGAATGGCACTTTGGCTATCACTATATTGCGTGCCCATATCATGCTTCTTACCCAATTCATCCATAAACCTTTGTAACCAAATAATTTCTTTACTAGCCTCTGTAGCAGCAACATACTCTGCTTCTGTTGTTGAAAGTGCAACAACACTTTGGATTTTTGAAACCCAACTAATAGTTGTTCCACCTACAGTAAATACATATCATGTAGTGCTCCTCCTATTATCTCTGTCACCTGCCATATCTGCATCAACATATCCCTGTAGAGCAATGTTTGAACCACCAAAGCATAATGCTTGATTTGTGGTACCTCTCAAATATCTGAGAATCCATTTTATTGCCATCCAATGTTCTTTTCCTGGATTATTCATGTACCTGCTTACAACTCCCACTGCATGTGCAATATCAAGCCTTGTGCAGACCATTGCATACATTAAGCTTCCAACTGTTGATGCATATGGAACTTTAGACATATATTCTATTTCTTCGTGGGTCTTAGGGCACATCTCCTTACTAAGTTTGAAATGGCTAGCAAAAGGTGTACTAACTGGTTTTTCATTCTGCATATTAAATATTTTCAACACCTTTTCTATGTACTCATTCTGAGACAGTGTTAATTTGCGATTTTTCCTGTCTCTAGTTATCCTCATACCAAGGATTTGTTTTGCAGCTCCCAAATCCTTCATTACAAATGAATTTTCCAATTTTCTTTTGAGCACATTTATTTCCTGCATGTTAGACCCTGCAACAAGCATGTCATCTACATACAATAACAATATAATATAGCTACCATCATTTTTCCTTTTCAGATAAACACAATGATCAGAGTGACATCTAGTATAACCTTGTTCAGACATAAACTTGTCAAATTTTAGATACCACTGCCTTGGGGCCTGTTTTATGCTATACAAGCTCTTCTTTAACCTGCACACCAATTTTTCTTTCCCTTTTACCTCATATCCTTCTGGTTGCTGCATGTATATCTCTTCCTCCAAATCTCCATGGAGAAATGTTGTCTTTACATCTAACTATTCAAGATGTAAATATTCCACTGCTACAAGACTTAAGATAGTTCTGATTGAAGTCATCTTAACAACAGGAGAAAATATTTCATCAAAATCAATACCTTTCTTCTTCCCCTAGACTCTGCACTCAAAGCATTACCCGATGTCTCACCGGAGCTTTTCCTTCGCATTTCCTCGCTAAGGATAGCACCGACAACATCATCAAACTTTAAAGTACTAGATCCAGAGACAGAGTTACTAATGGCCATTACTAAACCATTCCAACTCTTTGGAAATGAGCACAGGAATAACAGAGCTCTAACTTCATCATCAAATTTTACCCCTACAGAACTTAACTGACTGGTAACTCTATTAAAATCATTTAAATGGTCTGCAACAGATCCACCTTCCGACATCATCATATTAAATATTCGTTTCATAAGAAATAACTTGTTTGAGGCCGAGGGTTTTTCATATAGTTTCGCCAACGTCTGCATCAAACCCTCTGTTGTTGTTTCCTTCGAAATATTGAAGGCGATTGACGCCGCAAGGCACAACCGTACTGTTCTGAGTGCCTTTCTATCGAGAATGTTCCATTCCGCATCCGTCATGGCTGGCGGCTTCTTTGTTTTTCCGCTCAATGGTAGGTACAGATCTTTCTGATACAGATAATCTTCCATCTGCATCTTCCACAATGGGAAGTTTTGGTCATTAAATCTCTCGACCCTAAACTTACCATCTTCCACCATTGCTCCCACTCGAACTAGGAACCCTTATTTCCTGTGAGTTTATTAGCCAAATATACCTTCGGCTCTGATACCAATTGTTAGAAAAATATATATTACGGAGCAATGCAACACATAAAATATGCGGAAAATACAAGCACACAAAACACATAAAACCAGAGAGACACAGATATACGTGGTTCACCCAGTTTGGGCTATGTCCACCCTGAACAACCAGTCCTTCCTTTCTATTATCCAGCAAAATAAAGAGATACAACCTACAGTAGATCCACTGTAATATCCTCTATTCTCTCAAACAGTCTCCCTCTCTGCTTCTCGCTCCGAGAATACACATACATTACACAGCCGCAATACAATACCCTCATAAAAGCAAGGGGTTTCCTTCTAGGGCAAAAAACCATAAACTAAACATAACTTCTACTGTCAGATCATTTTCCTAATGAACAACCCAGATTGACTAGAAATTACTATAATTTTACAAGGCAATTTTACATCTATTTTTAGCTTCGGGGGCGCTGCCCCCGAAACCCCCCACCAGGGGGGGGGGGCTCCATAAAGTCGTTGCCGCCCCCCCTGGACCCCCCACGGCAGCGATTAATTTACAGGCGGCGTTGCCGCCACATTTAAGGTACAGGAGTCCAATGCTGTGATACAAAGTAAACAAGATAATCAGGCTCCACACCCAACATCAACCTCAAAGGGTGCCTACTCATCCTCATTTTTCTGCAAGGTTGAGTCAAATACATGCCTAGGTGACTTCTCTTTTTCTTCTTGAACATGCTCACTATAGTTTTCCTAGGCACTTGTCTAGTTTGTGACCTAGTCATAGTTCTAGGTGTAGACACCTCTTTAGAGATCTTAGGGGAAAAAATTATTGTTTTCCCCTTCTTATAGTTTTGTGTGATCTCTTACTTAGTTTTCTTTGCAGCCTTTTTTTTTTTTCTTGAAGATCCAACCTCCTGTGGCCTTGGTGGTGCCAATGGAGTACTTTGACTGCTAGGTTGACTAGTAGCAGCCAAAAGAGAAGTTGACTACATGAATGCCTCCCAAGATACGTCGATTTGTGAAATATGATTCAAAGAAATTACTTTTACCAAGCCATGGTGAAATAGGTTTGCTTGGTGATCTTTCCCTTTACTTTGTACCTTCTATTTCATATTTCCAAGACTTATGCATTAGTAGTGAGGTAGATTGAGAGGCTTGCAGATTGCTATAAAATGCATCAGTAGCTTGATGAGGTACTGATATTGTCTTGAAAAACTCCATTCACAGGTAAAGTACCTCATGATAATATTCATTAGAGGATCATACCTGTCAAGAAATTTTTTGAAGGGAAAAATGTGTGTAAGAGTATTTTTGTAGTATAACTTTAGGAAAACCTTGTAATTCTCAATGTCTAAATCCATCCCTTTAAACTAGATTTCTCCATGGTTATGGATACATGTGGCTGAGGCTATGGCATCTGATAAAATGGTGAATTCAACCCCTGCTATGATGGTCTTATCCCTCCTAAAACGGGTGGAAAATAGACTTCTTAATTTAGCATGACAAATTACCTCTTGAATCCTTTCACAAAAGCTAAGGCATCCCACATATGCAAAGGATTTCTTGATGAAAGGTAACGCCATGATTTCTTGGGTCTAAGTTGGCTCAAACCTAGAAACTTATCCACATTTGTTGTAATTGTTTTTCTCATGATCCATGGTTTCACTCTCCATGGTAAAACCCTAGCTAGGTGGAAGGAAGGGTAGGGTATGATAGGGAAAACAAAGGAAAAAGGGACTACTGAATTGAGGGAAGGGAATGGAGGGGTTAGGGACTTAGATAATTCCTGGGAAAATTTTGGGAGATGGGAATGATCGTTAGAGAGTGTAGGGAGGTGAAATATTCTTAAAAGAATAAGGGAAAAGTGGAAAATTTGGAAAACACGGTCCTAGCCAAAGATGCAGTGTAGACGAGGGTTTGTAGGGAAAGTGAGGGAAATGAGGGGAAGGAGTATGGGAGATTTTTAGGGGAGATATGTGAGGTATGGGAGAGAATAACAGAGTAGGAAACCTAGCTTTTTTACCAATTCAATGTATAAAAAACTCAAAGAAACCAAAAGCGCAGTGAAACCCTAGGAAAGGGATTTTCTTTGTGTTTTTCAAGGAAAATGATGCACAAGAGAGGTGAAAAATTTCCACTTGCTTGACAAGGAGATATTAAAAAATTTAAAATGTTGAGAGAATCCATTTTGATGCTTTTTTTCCCTCCAATTTCAAAAAATGAATCTAGGAGCCAAAAGTGCAGCGTCCTCAGGCAAAAACGCAATGTGGGAGAAAAATTGGGCTTAAATATGGAATAGTGAAGTTTCTGAGTGCTGAGATGAATCTTGATGATGGATATATGCTCAATGAAGGTGAAATGAGCAATTGACATGCTAGGATGGTGCTTTATTGGTTCAAAATTTTCTTTTTTCTAGTGATGATGGCATGACATCATATTGCCTTTTTTGGGAATTGATGTGATGTGATTGTAAAATGATCTTTTTACATGGAGAAATTACCTTTACCCTTATTCCTTTTGTCCCTAAGCTGCTAAATCCATTTAATGATGACTCAAGTGATTAGCATGACTCTTTTTTCTTTTTATGATTGTCATTATAATGACAAGTCAAGTGGAAACCTATACCATGACCTAAATGATGACATGTAAGTTGTTTCATGACCAGAGACACTTGAATGATGACATGAACATGATGAGAAATGATAACCATTAGCAAGTGGAGGGAATATCATGACCTATACAACCCCCAATGATCAAATTTTATTTGAAAACTTATTTGAAACTATAAAATTTGACCTAGGACCCTATCAACTAACCTTGAAAGAGCACATTTGATCATTGGTGACTAACAGACACTAACATTGGCTCCAACTGGAGATGGAAATTCCTTTTAGGAGGTGTCAAGAACACCGTAGACTAGGTAGCCTCATCCATTGGGTAATGGAGTCAAAAATAAAAATAAATATTGACACTTAAAATAACTGACTGACAAACTGAAACTGACCTGACTAAAAAAACTGATTAAAATTTCAGAACAACAGCTGATCAAAGAAGAATTATGGCCTTATCCTCGGGCTTCAAGCTTCCATGACAACTCCTTCACACTATGGGAGTAAAATAAACTGATATTTACAATTAAAATGAGAAATTTCTGAAAAAATCAAGTGAGGTAATGCTTGAGGAGTCTACCATTGACTGGTCCTCCTGGAAGAGCGTGTCCATCAAGTTCTTCTAACAAAAATGCATTCTTCCCTCTGAAAGCCAAAAAATTTTATGGTATTTTCCACAAGTTTTCAAACTTTCCATGATTTCCTTTTTCCTCATTTCGGGCATCCCATCGGAGAACAACATCTCCCACACTGAAATCATATCCTTTATTTTTTTGTCATATATCTTCTTGATCTTTTCGTGAAGCTTTTAAGTATTCTAAAATAGTTCCTCTCAAGATTCTTCGTTGAATATCATTGGGCTCATTGTCAACTTCCTGTAAAATTTTCATCACCGGGACAACAAGTGAAGTTGGAAAAATAGTGTCCACTCCATATACCAACTAAAAAAGTGACATACCTATTGATTTATTAGTGCTCACTCTATCCGTTCATAGAGCATTGATCAACTTCTTGTGCCAATTTTTTTTTTTTCTTCCATTAGCTTCTTGATGATGTTTACTAATTATATATTGGATGATTCAGCTATCCCATTACCTTGCGGGTAATATGTTGTTGAATGCCCGAGCCTTATGTGGTACTTGTCACAGAAATCAATCATATTCTTAGATTTAAAGGAAGATGCATTATCTATGATTATTTTATGTGGACAACCAAATCGCGACAAAATATTAGACTCAATAATCTAAATTATTACCGCATTCATGGCATGCCTAGTGGGGATAGCCTTGATCCATTTCGTGAAATAATAGGTTTTTGTCAAGATCTACTTGTGCTGAGCTGGAGAAGAAGGGTGAATCTCACCGATAAAATCAAGACCCCACTACTGAAATGGTGCTTGAACTGAAATGGGCTACAAGGGCAGTAGTAACAACTTCCTCTTTCCTTGAAAAACCTGACACTCATGGAAACACATGAAAATTTTTTAAACATAAGAAAATAAACTCAGCCAATAAAATTTGGCCCTCAATATCTTGTTTGTTGTGGTATTTGAGAAGAGATGATTTCCACAATCACCATTGTGAAAATAATTCATTACTTATTTTTCCTGAAACTCCTCCCAGATCTTTCCAAAACAATGCATTATCAAGAATATAATATTTCAAAGCTTTCAATTTCAATGATCTACTCTTAATCTTTGACACATCCGGTGGAGGATTCAAATTCTGAAGAACATATACAATGTCTGAATACCAAGGAGATGAGATAAAAATATGTGATACCTGAGGTGATGAATTAGCTACTTCTTCCTCGGAAAGTGTTGCAATCAGATTGATGTCCAAAACATTCAAATTTTACTCTACCATAAGCTTCACAAAACCTTGTCCTTTGATCATATTTTTTGGTTTTATTTTTAGTTCATACTCAAGAATTGCAGCTATCCAATTTCCGTGGCTACCTTTAGGATCAGTATGCATCAAAAAATCCTTGATTGCAGCATTAGGAACATAGGCAACAATATGTGAATTAAGAATGTACACTCGGAAATCCTTCAAATCCTTCAGAAGTGCCAGGTCCTATTTCTCAATGATATTAAAACTCAATGCCATGTCCCTTATGGTTCTACTAAAAAATGAAATTGGATGTTCTATTTTTTGGTATTTATTTTTCATTAGTACAACAGCCAATGTGTGCTCAGAAGCAAATGAAAAATAATGAAATCATAGTGTAATCTAAGATAATTAAGGCAAGAGCATGAGACAATGAAAACTTGACTTGATTGAAAGATCTTCTCCCATCCTCGGACCACTTCACATCAATGTCCTTCTTCAACATGTTATTCATCTCCCATAAATTTTCAGCTAGGTTAGGAATAAACCTTCTCAAAAAGTTGATCTTACCATTAAAATACTAAATATCCTTCTTGTTTATCGGGAAATCCAACTGTTGGATTTCTTCAATTCTTGAGGGATCTATGCAGATGCCATCCTTTGACATGATATGCCCAAGTAATTTTCCATCTTCCATGGCAAACAAACCCTTCTTCAGATTCAGTCAAATGTCGAATTTCCTACACCTATGGAAAACAATATTCAAATGATGCGAGTGATCTTCATTTGTTTGAGAGAAAACTGTAATATCATCAAGGTAAATAACCAAAAATACATCTTTCTCATTGGGAAAAGCGATATACATTGCTCACTGAAATGTTGCCCCTCCATTTTTCAGCCCAAATGGCATCTTGGCATACACGAAAGTACCCCAAGGTGTCGTAAAAGTTGTCTTATCACGATCATTTGGATGCATTAATATTTGATTATAGCCTGAGTACCCATCAACAAATTAAATTCCAATGGAACCAACTACTCTCTGTAAGATGTGATCCATCTTTGGGAGAGGATAGTTTTCCTTCAAGGACACTTTTTTCAGATTACGGAAATCAATGCACAAACAAATTTCACTTGTCTTTTTTCTAACTGGGACAATATTCGACATCCAATTAGAAAATTGAAGAGGAATAATGATGCCATCCTTATATAATTTGTTTACCTCTTTCTCAATAGATGGCAGCAACTTTGGGTTGATCCTTTTGAGATTTTGGTGAAAAGGTTTCTGATCGGACGTGATTGGAATAGTGTGTTTAATTATACTTTTTTCATAAACTTTCAAATCTGAATAATCCCATGTAAACACATCAGAAAACTTAGCCATAAGTGCTGCATATTTACTTTTCATTTCTGGAGTTCTGGATTTTGATACCTTCACCATATTTGGCTTCTCAGTTGTACCAATATTTATGTCTTCAACTCCTTCTTTAATGGGGACCATTGTTGGATTCTTTGCAACATAATATTGATGAAAGAGCTCTTCTAAGGGTATAGGACCTAGTGGAATGGAATTGTCTTTTAGCTACAATACCTCCATTTCTATTGCATGAATTTCCTGATTATCTCCATAAAATATATCATCAATTTGAGAAGTGGTAAATTCCTCCTCCATTTGTAGAGAATTATTGATTTTATTGTCATCGTGAAAAAATTTCCAATACTGAAGGTTATCTAGAACAGCAGGGTGATTCTTGACATTGATTTCAAACTTCTTATTGGAATGTATTGGAATTTTAAACATGCTTGCTACAATGGCAAGAGAATCATCTATGCAATTCTGATTTCTTGGAATCACGGATGAAGTATACTCATAAAAAGTTTTATAAATATCTAACACATCATTGCAATATGCACACATCCTTGAATTTTTGGCTTGGTATTCCCCTTTCACTTTCTTGATTATTAATTCAGAGTCGTCATAAACTGAAATCTTTTTAGACCCTAGATTTTTAAGAACCTTAAGACTAGTTATCAAAGCTTCGTATGCCGCCTCATTATTAGAATAATCAAAAGAAAGTTTGTATGAACATAACCTGACGTTAAGAGGGATTTTATGGGTCTGATTCATAGGACCATGAATCCAAATTCCAATTCCAGCTCCATCCTTACCTAAGGCAACTTCGAAATCCATGGTCCATAGACAATTTTCTTCGTCTGGAAGCTCAAATTTAGGTGGTTGATCTTCGTTATCTCTTTGGAAATGATACGTTGTCTCAACATGCTTTGTTTTTTTTAAATGATTCTATTGGCCCTTCAGTTGATGTACTTGGATGCAAATCATTCAATTTATGTTCCCTTTTTTATTTATTGGATACCTCTTGAACACTACTTGAAACTTCTGCAATTTTTTAATTTTCTTCTATCTGACATTATATTTCAACTCGATTATCATCATTAAAAAAAATAAAATATTCTATTTTTGTATGTACAACTTGTATTGGGTGATTATTGTTGAGTCTCAAATCTGCATCTTTTCCATACACTTTTCTATACCTTTTTCATCCACCTGAACCTCCCAAGTTGTCAATATCATTGTATATTAATTGCAAAAGAGCATCTAACATGGTTTTTAACTATATTTTTGTGTCTACTGTTTGATTTAGATTTTACTCATTTAGCTGCGGAATCTTGCCACTTTCCGCAGCTGCTGCAACTTTCCACAGCCATTTTGTGAAACTCTATGTTACAGGTGTCTACAGGAAAGACGAGCCACATGGGCAAGTTAGAAATGATGTGGACATGGATCGTGTCCTATTGGCTCGAGCAAATTCATCTAAGGAGGCTGCGGTCAAAGGTGTCCAAATGGAAGTCAACCGTAGAGTCCCACGGTGACAGGACTCTGTTTCGTGTCACGTGAAGATTCATATGGCCGTTTCTGAGTTGCGGGGGACAAATCAACATTTGTACACGGCTCCATAGCCGAATTCAAACATCCACTCCTCATAGATTTACTCTTCAATACGGCCATGATCCTAGATCTGTGGACGTAATGGTCTACGTGTTCTCCATCAGCATAAACTTTAGGAGTCAATTATATTTCTTTTGTTATAAATAACGCGTTTGTATACGCATATTATATTAGTCTCTGTTAGTCTCGATTAGTCTGGAGATAGCTCTGTAATGTAATTACGTTGCCACTGTGCCGTAATATCACCTTTCTGTTATGACTGCATTTTAATAATAGAAGACTGTTTCCAAACGTAATTCGTACTTGAAGATTATTGCCAAGGCTGGTGTAGAGGGCCCCTGCACTTGCCAAGGTTCTGTGTATTATTGTATAGTTCTTGTTTTATTTCTTTAAAGCTCATTGTGCCATAATCCATTCACATGTTTATACATTGCATCTTTCATGGTATATATGCTTCATTTTTGTTTATAATCTTTCATGCTTTCCATTTTACTTCTGTCTTTCATGTTTTATATTATTGATAACTGATCAGTGTTCTTGTTTCAGGTTATAAATAGGCAGCCCGGGCATTTGCATAACTTTTTGACTAATGACATGGAATTAACATTGTTCTGCTACTAATTTGTTTTTCTTAGTTTCTGTTTAATTTCAGTACTGCTTTGTTTAATTCAGTTTTTCTCATTTGCTTTAGTAGTTAAATTTAGATATATTAAACTGCTCATAACATCTTCAGTTGCCTCCGAAAGCCACAGCTGGACTGATGGTGAGGGATTGTATTATGAAATGTGTAGTTTGGTATTAGTTTCCTTTCCGCAAGTTAGAAATATTAAATTGTGCATGACATCTTCAGTTACCTCCGAAAGCCACAGCTGGACTGATGGTGAGGGATTGAATTATGAATGTATGGTTTGATATTAGTTTAATTTCTGCAAGTTAGATATTAGTTACTCAAGTTGTTTATGGTTACTTCCGAAAATCATAGCTGGACTAATGATGAGGGATCAGAAGACAAGTTGATGTAATTTGATTTAGATTTACTTTGTTGCAATTTTGGATTTCTTTAAGCATAGTTTCTTTTGTGTTTAGACAGCAGCAAGAATAGTTTGGTTTTCATGCTCAATAGTTCACTGTTTTGATTTATTAGATTAGCAGCACATTTTCATTTCAGCAGCACATTTTCATTTCCTTTCAAGTTTTGTCATTGTATGTTTCAAATTATTTTTTTTAAGTTTCAAGTTGGTAAATCATTATAGAGGATATCATTTCCTTGAAAAATCATAACCATACTTGTTTTTATTTTAGAATTTCCATCTCACATTAGAAAACCAAAAATGACAAAAAGTTAAGAAATAGGTTATCTTGCACATATAGTGCGCCACACTTCATCAGCTTACGAATCCCGGATTGATAAATTAATGTAGCAATTTAGGACACACTAAATTGACCAAACAATTATTCATCTTCTCCTTGATGTTAATAATATGTTTCATCTTGGTTTCCTAGTACAATTTTCTGACCTGACCGAATACTGGTATAGTAGCATAGGCGAAATCAAGCTCAAAAGAGCCTTTTATATTTGCTCCCCATGATCGCGAGAGCAACATCCCATACCTTGGAGGAATATCAACCACAACCACATCCATCAGGACATTCTTTTCTATAATTTGATCAAGAGATACTACCAAATTTTTAATGATACTGAGACACCTAACCCTTCTCGATTCAAAGGAGTAAAGGTCATGATATGGGCGGGTAATATCCAATCCTAACTTTTCCATAATGGATTTGGGCATGAGATTGTGAGAGGCCCCGGAGTCTAACATAGAATTGTGAAGGATGAAATCATGGACTCTTAGAGTGAGGTAGAAAGGTGGGACTTACCTATCTAGTAATTTTCCATCTATGACTGGTCCCAATAAAAACTCACAGTGGTCATCGCTAACACTCACCATATCAGATGTTTAGTTGAATTTGAGCAGTTTAGCTACATGAAACTTATACTAATCATTCTTTACCAATTTTTTCAAAGGAATAGAACTTTCAATTTGGTAATCTCATTCTATAGACAAAATATATTGGGATATTTTTCTACCTCTTTGGATGTGATATCCTTCCTTTCGGGTTGTTCTTTGGTGGTAATCTCCTTTCTTTGTCCTGCAGTTTTTGTTTCCTTATCTTTCTTTGAATTGCTAGTAGATGCCTCATTTTTATTTCTCTAAGTAGTGGAAACAAGCTCCTTTTCTTTGTGTTGATTTGTAGAGGTCAG
This sequence comes from Pinus albicaulis, assembly GCA_034641835.2. Classification (NCBI taxonomy): domain Eukaryota; kingdom Viridiplantae; phylum Streptophyta; class Pinopsida; order Pinales; family Pinaceae; genus Pinus; species Pinus albicaulis. The sequence continues at coordinate 18,467,345 of CM076580.1, read as the reverse complement.
TTCTTTAGGCTGAGTATCCTTTTGAGAATTTTGCCTCTTCATATTTTAAGGTTTAGGCACGTTTCTGTTCCTCAAACTATATTGCATTTGCATTGAGCTAAGGGAATTTTGGTAACCTCTTTGATAATATTATGTCTCTGCTACTATCAGCATTAGGTTCTTGAGTATACTGTTCATCTTCGGTTAAGAAAATAGGTTGTTGATATTTTTCAAAAATAGTATTATCTTCTAAAATCTCTTCTTCTTCAACCCGTGCATAATTCTGCTGGAGTGGAGTACGGATCTGTTGTTGTGCCTATTGGTCCTAAACTCTTTTCTCTCTTTTCTTGATTCTAAATTGAGATTATTTTTGTTTTTTATGTCCTCTGAAATTCTTATTCCTGATTTGATTTTTTGTTTGACTATCTGATACTGTCATCCTATCCATCATCTTCTCCATGGTTTTGATTAAAGTGTCCAGCTTACCATCAGATGAAGTAGATCGCTCCTCTTTGATAGGCCATGTTGGGATCAAAGGGATTAGGATAATGAAGTAATTCCAAGTCAAGAGGAGGTTTGATGTCATTTGGAATGGATTTGTACACCTTGTTGAACCTAATGGTGAAGTCTTGTACAAATTCATTTGGATTCATTTTTAAAGCATTATATTCCGCTAGAATTTGAAGCGGATTCTTATTTTCTTCCCACTTGGCTTAGAAAATATTGAATAAATACTATGAGTTAGCTATTGGATATCTTGTTAGAGTAAAAAACCACTTCTTAACATCTCCTAAAAAAATTTGGGCTATCATAGGCATCTTGGCATGATCATTGTCAATCTCTTCAAGATCAATGAAATATGTTATTTTGACTACATGTTGTTGAGTTCAGACCTCTGTTGTCCCATCAAACAGTGGAAGTCTCTAACCATATCCTTAAGGAAAATTAGTGAGTGCGGGAGGAAATACTAAAGGGTAAAATCTAGCCATGAATGTTGAGGAAGGTGGTGTGGGGATAATAATAAGGGGTGTTAATAAAGGAGATGATTTTGGAGGAAGTAATGGATAAGCATTGGATGATGATGGAGTAGAGGATGATGATGGAGGTGTAGGTGTAGATATAGCAGTAGAAAAAATTTATTTATGATATTGAATATAAGCTTTTTCATAGGTAAACTGTTAGTGATTGGCCAATTTCTAAAGATTATGAAACTAAGACCAAACTTTCCTATCAAATTCAGTACTCAAAGACTCTAATGATGGAAAGATTAATTCAAATTTTATAGGATCAAAGACTATTTCAGAAAGAGAATATTGTGATTTATAATTAAACAAAGAAAGCTCGAAATTGATATCAAAGGGTACGCCTTCAAGTGCAGTCAAATTTGCAGGCAAAGATATATATCTAACCAATGAAGATGTCTTTGTTTCAACTTGCTCAGGCTGAGATTTTTTCTTCCTCAATATCCTTTCAGGATCTTCAATTGGTGATGGAGGATTCAGATCAGCATTGGATCTCATGAACATTTTAGGATCCAATTATGAATCTGCACTTTAGCTCTGAAAAACTGAATCAGCCTTGCTTAAAAACTAGGACCTGTCACCCACGGGCCTAGATATCAACAATATTTTAAGAAAAAAAATCTCAAGGAATATTTATCTTTCGTTCCCTGGAAGTGATGCCAAAAATTTTATCCTCCACAGTGTCCCAAGGCTAAGCAACGAGACCGAAGGAGTTAACCTCAAACCACTTTCTATTTGGTAGCTAGACCTACCAAATCAGACAGGGCCCTCTTTGCAATATCACAGCCAAAAAAGTGACTGGAGGGAGGAATTGATATTAGGCTATGTCTTTAGCTCGACGAGGGTTTGATTTTTAGGGTTTGTTGGCTCAAACTCAAAGGTCTAGTGAACTAGGTTAGGGTTTCTTTTGGCTTGAGTGGTCCTAACCTAGGTTCAAATTTTATGGATAAAGAAAAAAACCCTCCAACTACTGACCCTTTCGGAAATTACCTACTTGTGTAGATCAAATTCTCACCCGAAGCAGTATGGGGGGGTGCTGGAACTAGGTCTCCACACCCTGAGGAAGAAAATAATTAAGGGGTCCTCTAAAATCTGAATGCAAACTTACATCAATCATACATAGATGCATGCAATATTATAAAGAAAAATCACAGAGAGTGCACAATATTTAACAGAATAAAGCAAACTTGATGTTCGCCTTACGCAAATAATGTAACAGAACTAGATCCAGACCTTAAACCATGCAATTTCTTAAACAGATCTATCAACCATTAGTAATCATACATAATCATATTAGATATCCTTTTCATAATAACTAATAAATAAGATATAAAATAGTGTGATCTCAACAGAACATAAACAACAAATAACTCAAGTCAATAACATAAGAAGTTTTCCAAAATATGTCCTTTATATTAGCTTCAGATATTTTCAATACAACAATCTTCCCTTACAAAACCCTTTCTTTCACACAGCCAGTGGAGTCTGTACACAGCCAACAAGAGCCTTTCACCCAACCCAAACAAACCCTTACAAGTATTACAAACGTAGACAGTTCACAATATCATATCATCAATTTAGTTCTACTTAACTTCCTTAGACTCGATCTATATATCTATTTATATTCTCTTAATATTTTAACCTTAAACCCATTTACATCAAAATTAGGGACTTTGACCCACCCCAAATCCCATTAACTCCATCGTGCAGTGCACATATACAATATTATACAAAATTACATCAAACTTGTGCCTCAGGGGACCCCGCTCCAACAGGCCCCCAACACAAACATGTGACTCGTCTCCAGTCACTGAGGTGCATGCTCCTTGATCTTGGCCTGAAGTGTGCTGATAGAATATTTAAGAGGGAGCAATGGTTCCAAAATTTTCACTGCGGCAGCCTGCACTTGTTGAACTATTTTTTCTGTGGTAGGCCCTTCAGCAGCCATCTATATGCTACGTTGAGTTTGTTGCATTGTCTTCAATGTGCTCTCCAGCATCTGAAAAAGTTGAAGCGCTTCTTCTTCTCATGGTTGCATGTGTTCTTTCAGTATTTTTTCCTTCCATCGCAAACCTTCAATCTTAGTTTGTATTGTTTTTCACTCCTACAAATGAGCAAGGCGCTTGGAAAGAACCAATGTTGGTGCCACTGTCCTGTTTTACTCAAAATATTTCTCCTTTTGGTGGAGTCTGTCATGCAGCTTCTGAACGGCTGGATTATTTTGGGCAGAGGTCCAAATACTCATGGCTTCGTCTAACAAATTTTCACATTGGGTGACTACAACAGCAATACTATCTCATGCTTATTTTACCTCGAGTGCTCATTGTGCGAGAACCTCGAGTGGAGTCTCAGCTGCAACTTTGTCTAAAGGTCAACAATTTTTTGTTCATATTATGTTATTACTATTTTCACCTTAGCATGTGCTTATTTCACCGGGGCAACCAATCCTTCTAAATTTTCTTCGAGTGCAACTGTGGTCAAGACAGTTGGGATGTCTCAGAAAAATTGGTGAAGTTTAGCCTCTATCACAGCGCGTTGGCCTTCTGCTTCTCGGAAAGTGTCTTCTTCTTTGTTTTGTTATTGGTGTTCTTGTTCAGACTACTACTTAGCTTCCATGGTGTTAGTGTGCATGGTAGCCTCTATGTACTGAAGCTCATCCACTATCATTGAGTGCATCAAGTGTAATTTCCCTGCAGGTAACACAGAAAAGGTTAATGTTTATATCACATGTTCCTTTCAAGTGGAAATGCTAAATATCATCCATCTGAAGTGTTGGCGGTGGGATTTTAACAAGGTGGGCATCCCCGATAGATGGTAGATAAATGTCTAATGGTTTCACATTTGTAACTTGTGTGCCGGTCTCGCTCGCCTAACATTAGGGGAATTTTTATGTCTAAAATGGGCCTCCTAAGAAAAATGTACATCCAAAATAAACTTTATAAGAACCAATAGGATTCAAGATGATGATGTCAACCATGGAGGATGATTCACCATTTTTGGAGTAAAAAGGTAAAAATATTAAAAAATAATAAAATAATAAAACTACTTTTTCAACTCGTATTTTAAACTTATATCCCTAAGCTTTTACTCAAATTTCAAGAAGTAGTACTCGTTGGATGTAAAATATAATTCCGCATCCAATGAGTACCCATGTTGCATACTTTTGATGGACCCTACTACATGAAAAATGAGAAATACATTAAAAAACATGATTGAAGTCACATTTTTCATGTAGCAGGGTCCATTGAAAGTATGCAACGTGGGTACTCCTTTGATGAGGAATAAAATTTTGCATCCAGTGAGTGTTACCACTCAAAATTTGAATAAACCCATAGGGATATAAGTTGAAAATACGAGTTGAAAAAATAGTTTTTTTTTCTTTTTTTCCCTCTAAAATGTGATGATGTAATCTAATCTTATTTTATTATTTCCACTATTATTTTATAATTTCCTTAGGAGGCCCATTTTATACCTCAAAATTCCCCTAATGGCTACGCTCGCTTGAATCTAGCTCACATGTACCTTTATCTCTTATACACCTACTTGAAAAATTTCTAGTGCAGACTTGTACTGCACCTCCATATCAGTCTAGCAATCCTCGGTCGGAGATGTGACAGTGTTGGCTATTTCCTGTAGGTTGTCTTTTGTCAAGTTCATGACCTCTTCACTGCCTTCTTTTGAACCCTTTCTTTTCTTTCTCGACCCTCCAGCGGCCTGAGAGCTATGCTTCGTGCCTTTCGAGGTCTGAACTTAGAAATAGTCTATGATGTCCTTTGGCACAGACCCATTCTTTGTAGGCGATGTGTTTGTTTCAATAGTCTCACCAACGGTTGTAGGTGTTTCTTCTTTCTCTGTTTCTTTCTCGGGGACTTTCTCTGTTGCTTTCTATGATTCTTTTTCTGTCAACTTTGAACTAGTGTGTGGCTTTTTTGGTGTGATGGGGGTCAACCAAGCGGTCGACCATTCTGCTGTCACTCGAAGCAAGTCAACCTTTATCACCATGTAAGGTAACTCATACCAATCTCCTTGTACAGTGCCCTTTGTGCAGATCTACATACTATGAAACATAGATTTAAAATATACTACCATCTTGTACTGGTCATGCAATGTGGATTACAGTCGCGACTTTGACTGCACAACTTGATTCAGAGTAGCCTCGTACAGAACCCAAAAGATATTGCATTCTTTTACAGGCACCGGGTCTGATGAGTTCCACAACATTGCATATCATGCAGCTTTCCCCATCATTGGCTCAATTTCTGGAAATTGAGTGTCTTATGGGATCTTCCACCCAATTAGCGCAACTAATAATAACAGCTAAGCATATTGAAAGGGCTTGCCTTCCTCCTGTGCTTCACACACATTTTATAAAAATTATTTGCACAGGTAAATAGACCAATTATAAATCACGCATTTTTCACATCGTCCTGCGAGCGTAATGACATGCGTGGGCACCTCCTTGGGTCTGCACTTACGCATCATCTTACAAGCCAAGATGATCGTACAAAATTGCATTGCTGGGTCATTTATTTCTTCAACTACAAATCCCCGACTCTTCCTTGAAACATTGTATTTTTTTTAATTTGATTTGCCACAGCTTTCTCCTGCGCCTTACCACCGAAATCAGAAATAGGGTCAACTCCTTTAGTAGGCAGGCCCGTGATTCTGTGGATTAAAGCCGCATCAATAGAGATGCACTCTCCAAGCCAAAGTGTATTGTCGTGAACTAAGGCTAGTAACTGTGTGACACAGATATCATTTATGGGGTTGCGCCCAAAATGAGGGATCTAGAGAAAATTCAGCAGGCCTACCTTATGAAGACCTAGCACAAATATTTCTGGTTTGAGACGCACAATCCCTCCTTCATAAGTTATTTGATCCAATTATATCTTTGGTGAAAGCTCTGGGAATTTCTTGGCATTCGCAATGTCCCATTCGTCGAATCTGAGCTACGGAATCTTTTTGAACATGTCCCCTTCCATTGGGACGTTCTCAGGGATTAGGGGCATTTGAATACTCACACGCACCTTCTTCAGGTCTTTGGCAACTCAGAATATGGGTTTGTGCGATGCTACACAACCTGGAAACCGTGACAATGGGGCCACTTTGACCACATCATCTTTGCCTTCATAAATAGTTTTAGGTACCTATGATGTAGGTCTATTCATATTCTCACCCGCTGATGCACGCAACCTTGGGGTCTTTTCTCGGGGAGATTTGTGCATACCAGACGACTGACCCTTCTTAGATTTGGAGTGCATAAGTGTTTCAAAAATGGGGACCTGTTGTGCAGCAGGCTCATCACTAGGTCTTATGGTCGTCATGTAGGCAAGAAGAACATATCCCAACCCTTCTTTTCACAATGCATCCTTGAACACTCGATCCAAACGAGACATAGATTCAGTATAAGCAGCAGCAATCAAGGAGCTCAAAGCACATAATTAACTCAGAAATAAAAGGGAACTATTTTGATCCCCTAATTCATATTTATACTTGTGGCATGAATTCAATGGCTCCTTATGCATTAATTAGGCTCCATTACTAACAAAATGGTCCCAAATCTAGCAAAATCCCTTCATTAAATGCATCCTAAATGCTCCCAAAAATGGTAATAAATATGCCTTTTCCAGTTTTATTGTTCCAAAGGCTAGTTTTTGACACCTTTGCGACCCATTCAACCTTCTCATGCAGCTACTGCGCGCGTTTTGCACATGTCTGTGCATTCACCATCCCATCTGCGCAGGTCTGGTACTTGAGCCATATACTCATTTGGTAGGCATAGGTTCATCCCTGTACGGCTTCAAACAACTTCCATTTACATACCTGGGAAGGTATTCTCCACTCAATGTGGCCAGGTATATTGCACCTCCATCAATTATTTCCTTAATAGCATAGGGCCCTATCCAATGCATTTTCAACTTCCCAGGGTGGCGTGCAAACTTGCTATCATATAGTAAGACCAAATAATCTTCCTTAAACAATTTTTTCCTAATATGCCTGTCATGCCATGCTTTTTCGCGTGCCTTTTGAACCTATTGGTGATCATTTGCAATAAAATGATCTTCTTCCAGACCAACCAACTGCGAAAATCGATCTTCCAGAGCATCTTCTTTAGCCATATTAGTAAATGTTGCAATGCGCAGACTAGGAACAATCAATATCATGGGAAACACAACCTCTTTCGCATATACCATCCTGAAAGGTGTCCTTCCAGTCAACTTCTTGCAAATAATCCTATATTCCCCAAGAAATTATGGCACTTTCTCATCCCAATCATTTATGTTATCATTGCATACCTTAGTTAGTGTATTCTCCAGTATCTTATTGAATTCTTCAACCGCGCCATTTTCTTGAGGATGATAGGGAGAGCTCTTATGATGATGCATCTTGAATTATCTGGTCAATGCTTCAATGGTGTCATTTACAAAATGCGTGCCCTGATCACTTATCAGAATCTTAGGACAACCAAACCAGGTCACAATGTTTTCAAATATAAAATGTGTAGTAGTATCAGTAGTACAATCCTTCACAGGTTTGTCTTCAACCCACCTGGTTACATAGTCTGTTGCAGTGATAATGTAGTGCACACCATTGTTCCTTCCTGGAGAATTAATAGGTCCCAAAAAATCTATATCCCATTTATAAAAATATTGGAGTGCCATCAATGGATTCAAGGGCATCTTGTCTCTATTTGAATTATTTATCGTCCTCTGACAGACATGACAAGCGCGACAATGTGCATAGGCATCATTGTGAAGTGTGGGCCACCATAACCCATCGCACAAAATATTTTGCATAGTTTCCTTACCAGCATAATGACCACTAGCCACCCCTCCGTGAGCTTCATTTAGGATTTCACGTCTCTCATACTCCAAGGCATATCTCCACAGAACCTCATCCGCACCCATTTTATACAACTGTCCAACAATAATGGTGAAGTTGATTGCGCGTGCCACGAGTTCTTTCTTCTGCTAAACCGTATACTCCTCAAGGTTGTGTCAAATAGTTAGAAACTAAATGATATATCAGTGAAATTCTCATCAACTAATTCAATCATGAAAAACTACGTCTGGCAATCCATCTTCTAAATTTGTAGGTTCCTCGTCAGTTTCAATGCACGACAGATGGTCTAGCCCAACATTCAATCTTCCCGGTTTAACCATAATATCGAAATCATATTCTTGGAATAAAAATAACCACCTGCAGATATTCCCCCCCAACACAAGATTATTGACAAGGTACTTCAAATTCGAATGATCAATGAACATCTTAAAGTGACCTCCTAATAGATAGTGACAGCATTTATGCAATGCGCACACCATTGCGAGTCCTTCTCTTTCCGTGGTTGAGTAATTCTTCTCTACACTAGAAACTTTTCAGCTTGCATAAGCAATACGATGATCAATATCACCTACTCTTGGTTGCACTAGTATAGCTCTAAGCGTAATACAGGAGGCATCTACATGCACATGAAATGCTTTGGACCAATCTGGGAAGACCAGGATGGGTGTAGTGACCATATTTTCCTTTAGCAGCTCAAAACTATTCTAACAGCCGCCATCCCAGCAAAATGTGGTATCGTTCTTGAGAAATTTTTCCATGGGCACAGTTATCAATGCATAACCCTAAATAAACTTCCTATAATACCCAGTATGCCCCAGAATTCAGCACAACTTCTTATTGTTCTCTGGTACCTCAAAATTAACTATGACTGCAATATTTACTGGATCCACCATCAGTCCTTGCTGACAGACAATGTTTCCCAGCAATATTCCAAATGGTACACAGAATATAAAATTCTTCAAATTCAAGGAGATTTTCTACTTCCAACAAGTATACAGCATTAAGTGTAGGTTTGACACATGCTTCTTTAACAATCCAATCATCAAAATATACCTCCAAAATTTTGTGTATAAATTCTTTGAAAGCAACAACTACTACGCACAAGAAAATGGTAGGAAAATTATTCAATCCAGATTACATAACTATATATTGGAAGGATCCCCATTCAGTAGCAAATTTGGTATTACTCCTATCTTCTTGAGTAATCTGGATTTGATGATATCCTGAGAACCCATCTGTGAAATAATATTCTTTTTGGCCTCCAACATTATTCAGGATTTCATCAGAGAATGGAGTTGGGAATGGATCATGTACACAAGCATCATTCAGTTTGCAAAGATCCACATAGGTCATGATTTCTCCCTTGGTCTTCTTATCTTGCACAACCATTGGACTTACCCAGTCAAATTCTTCTATAGTTTCAATGATGCATGTTGCAACAACTGTTTCCAACACTTCTTTTACCTTCTTCTTATATCTGGGATTCAGCCTGTATGGGCGTTCTTTTACTGGGTGTGCATCGGGTTTTAATGTAATTTTCATAACTCCAAGTTCCCTAATTATTCCTTTTAGCTCTGAAAATTTTGTAGGGAAAAAGTCTTGGTATTATGTTAGCAACTCAAAAACCTTACCTACTGTACCATCATCTGAGTAGTCTCCAATTTTTGCCAAATTAGGTTGTTCTTCAGATCCAATATTCACCTGCCTGACCTTTAGGGACTTTGTTACATCCATCGAGGTGATTGAGGGCACAAATACTATGCATTTTCCCTCATATTCAGGGATCATGATATTCCAAGGATCCTCATCATTTTCTTCCACTATCATGTTCTTGAAATTCACAATATCTTTCATCTACGTGTCCAATTTGGTGGGGTGTGTTCTATTTATTTCGGTTGAACTAGTTGAGATTAGTTAACTAGCTAATCAATTAGATATGAGTGGAGTAAATTAAATAATATTTAATTTACTAAATATTAACTCATTAGTCAACTCAAGAACACTTCAGTTCACTACAGTGCATGATCAGTTCAGTGAAGACCGGTGAAAGAGATAGATGAAAGGGTAGAGTTAGCTATCAGTTGTAACTATACTGTTGCTATTTGCAACACATAGATAGGTGGAGTAAGCTATGAGTATTGCAAAGTTTAGGCTGGTGGTTTATCTATATAAGGAGGCCATCACCTAGCATTAAAATACGCAATCAAGGTTGGCTATCAAGTGGCTAAGGATTGGAACAAGTGATTTGCTAGATCTAGCTTGATAGTGTGTAGCATGGGAGGTAGTGCATGAGAGCTTGTGAAGAGTTTTTGTACTATGATTGTTACATGATTTCTCCATTATAATATACACAATAGCTGCGGGGTTTTCGGCTATAGGCTTTCCCCATACATACTGAGTTAATGTGTGATTGAATTGATGTGAGATTGCTTCTGTTATTTCCGCATGTGACAATTAATTGTAGAAGAAGGTTATGTGTTATGTATGCAATTCGAAATTGATATATGACCAGGTTAATCTTCAGTGAATAAGTGATTTATTCAACTAATTTCTACATGGTATCGGAGCGAGATTAATTGTCGAGATCTATTACGGTGATTGCAAACTTATTTCCTCGGACAGAGTCTGCATGCGGGCCAGGTAGCCTCCGGGATATTCATCCTTCTTTGTAAGGTGAAAGATCTGGTGAATGCCCTTTGCAGTCAATCTCTGATTTGGAAATAATTTGTTTTCAAGTATAGATCGGAAGCGATAGAGCTTGGAGTTTTGAATTCGAATTTTGCAGAAGGTTGATTTTCTTGGTGCCGGTGTTGAAAGATGTCTTCTTTCAATGGTTTGCGACTCGAATATGCTCTTGAAGGCAGTTCGAACTATGTTGCATGGAAAGATCGAATGGAAGCAGTGTTAGAAGATAATGGTTTGAAGGAGTTCGTGGATGCGGATGTCCCAAAGCCCACTGATGCAGCTCTGGTCGATGCATGGCAAAAGAAGATCGCGAAATGTCGAAGGATCCTGTTGGAGGGCGTCAAGGATCATATTGTATCCAGCCTGCATGGAAAGGCTACTCCATATTTAATGTGGAAAGCTTTGACGGATCTATTCCAGAGTAAGAGCGACCAAAGGAAGCTGGCGCTCAAAGATAAGCTCAGGAACATCAAGATGGAGAAGGGCGACAGCATCGCAAAATACCTCACGAAGTTCACTCAGTGCAGAGATGAGCTGGGACGTGTGGGGGTGGCTGTCAAAGTTTCACTGATTGCATGCTTAGTTTCAAGTATGCTGGGATCGGTGTGGTTCTTGGACAGCGGTGCGTCATTTCATATGACGGGAGATCGAGAGTTGTTCTCAGATCTGGAGGACAAGGATTTGGGTGTGCACATCGAGATGGGCGATGACGGTAGATACAGTGCGACTGGTATCGGTACCGTATCCTTTCAGAGGGAGTCTGGTAAACCCTTTGTACTGAAGGATGTCATGCATGTACCCGGATTGAAGAAGAACCTGATTTCAGTAGCGATGTTGGAGGATAAGGGTTATGATGTGGTTTTCAGCGAAGGAAAAGCTTTCCTGCGCAGTAAGACTACTGGAGAGACCCGGAAGATAGGGGTTCGAACTCAGAACCTTTATCAGTTGCAGGTAGATGACTGCGCGGCTATGGCATGCAAGGCTGGAGATGTGGTGAGCCGGGATGATGAGGGCGAACTATGGCACAGGAGATTGGGCCATCTTCACCATGGAGCTTTGAAGATTCTGCAGCAGATTTCTATTGGACTTCCTAAGGGCACCCTTGCGCAGTCAGATCAGTGCAAGGGGTGTACTTTAGGGAAGTATGTGAAAGCCACCTTTCACGAGAAGGATAGTCGCGCCATGACGATCCTTGAGAGAGTTCACACGGACGTGTGTGGTCCTTTCTCAGTTGCTTCGACAGCAAAGCACAAGTATTATGTGATCTTTGTTGATGATTTCTCTCGAAAGTGCTGGATCTTCTTCATGCCGAAGAAGAGCGATACATTCGCGAAGTTATGTGAGTTTAAAGCACTGGTCGAGAAGGAGTCGGGGAAGAAGGTGATTGCTCTAAGGAGTGATAACGGTGGTGAATTCATCTCGGCTGAATTCAAGGAGTTCTGCAGCGCAGAAGGGATTAGGAGAGAGCTCATCGCACCCCATAACCCACAGCAGAACGGGGTGGCTGAGCGGAAGAACAGAACGATTGTGGGTGCTGCACGGGCGATGTTGCATGATCGGGGCCTACCCCTTCACTTGTGGGCTGAGGCATGCAATACAGCAGTGTATGTGCAGAACCGTTGTCCTCACAAGGTTCTTGGCATGAGTACACTGGAGGAGGCTTATTCTGGCAAGAGGCCTAATATTTCCCATTTGCGGATTTTTGGTTCTCCTGTCTACATGCATGTGACAAAGGATGCGAGAAGGAAGCTGGATCCAACTGCTGAGGTTGGAATATTTGTGGGGTACACTGATACACCTCACAACTATCGGGTGTATGTGCCAGACAGTCGCAAGACTGTTGTGCGACGGGATATAAAATTTCGGGAGGAGAAAGCCATGCAGTGTTCGCTTGAGAGGGAGCTACACTTGCATGCAGATGAGGAGCTGTTAGTTCCTAAGGAGGAGCTTCCGGATGTGGATCGGCCACAAGAGGAGGTTCAGGAGGTGGAAGAAACCACCCAGGCAGCGCCAACCATCAGAGGGCGCATGCGCACTACAGAAGCTGAGCGACTGGCTCGGGATGCAGAGAGGGTTGTAGGACCACCTACAGCACAGCGCAGACAGAGACAGTCACCGGATCGGTACACTGAATACATGGCTCTTATGAGTCAATGTGTTGTGACAGAGCCATCCTCTTTTGAGGAAGCTGTGGAGGAACCCGCATGGGTTGATGCCATGATCGAAGAATATGATTCGATCATCAGGAACAGTGCATGGGAGATTGTCCCAAGACCGGTTGGGAAATCGGTTGTAGGTTCGCGATGGATCTACAAAGTGAAGCAGGCGGCTGACGGGAGTGTGGAGAAGTACAAGGCGAGATTTGTCGCCCGTGGCTTCTCACAGATCGAAGGGATTGACTATGAGGAGACTTTTGCACCTGTCGCAAGGTACTCTTCCATACGGACGATCCTTGCTCTCTCAGCGCAGATGGGGTGGCACATTCATCGGATGGATGTGAAGACTGCGTTCCTCAATGGAGTTATTGAGGAGGAGGTGTACATAGAGCAGCCTGAAGGTTTTGAGATCTTCAGCAGTGAGTCGCATGTGTGCCGACTCAAGAGAGCACTGTACGGGCTGAAGCAAGCACCTCGTGCTTGGTACACTCGGATAGACGGCTACTTCACCGGGCTTGGATTCTCCAAGAGTGAGGCGGATCCAAACCTGTACCAGATTGTGGTGGAGGGGAAGCTGTTGATCATCGTACTGTATGTAGATGATCTGATTTTGACTGGCGACGAGCAGTTGATACTTTCATGCAAGGATGATCTTGCGCGAGAGTTTGAGATGAAGGACCTGGGCATCCTTCATTATTTCCTGGGATTGGAGATTTGGCAGCGCAGTGGAGGACTGTTTGTTTCTCAGGGCAAGTATGCCCGGAAGATTCTGGAGAGGTTCAACATGCAAGGCTGCAAGCCTGTTGATACCCCTCTTCCTGGAGGTTGGAGGAAGGGAGATGCTACTTCGGAGGAGGTAGTGGATGCCACTGTCTATCGACAGTTGGTGGGGTCGTTGATGTATCTGGTCAATACTCAACCCGATATATGCTATGCAGTTAACCAACTTTCGCAAGCTATGGTTAAGCCTACCAAGCTCTTTTGGAAGGCGGGCAAGCATGTATTGCGCTATATCAGAGGCACATCGGGATATGGTCTATGGTACAGACAGGAGGATGGAGTGAAACTTTCTGGTTTCACTGATGCAGATTGGGCAGGGAGTCCAACGGACCGGAAGAGCACTTATGGAGGAGTTTTCAGCATTGGGTCGACAGCAGTTTCCTGGTACAGCAGGAAGCAGAGATCCGTGGCACTCAGTTCAGCAGAGGCCGAGTACATGGCAGCTAGCTTGGCTGCATGCGAGGCTATTTGGATGAGGAAGATCCTCGCAGGATTGTTCAGGTTGCATTTGGAGCCTACGGTGATCTACTGTGATAACCAGAGTTGCATTAAACTCTCGGCTAATCCAGTATTTCATGATAGGTCCAAACACATCGACATCAGGTACCATCATATCAGAGATTGTGTTCGGCGGAGAATCATGATGCTTTCATATGTTCCCACGGAGGATCAGGATGCCGACATCCTGACGAAGGCGCTCACCAGGAGCAAGTTCGAATTCCACAGAGGCGGGATAGGGATTGCAGATAATCCATATCTTGCTGAGAGGGAGTGTTGAGAATGCAGCAAGATGATGGAGCTTAGTGAAATGAAGTCGCCTTCACTAAGTGGGCCCGCAGGCAAATTCTGGCGCAAAGTCTATTTTTTAGACTATGTCTATTTTTAGACATACGGAGCATAATTTGGGAATTCTACTTGGAGATTCTTAAAGTATGCGACATGTCGGTAAAAATAGATGAGACCCTTATTTTTAGGACCCGGGCTATTTTTAGACCGATCTCCTAAAAATATGGAAGTCAAATATTATTTACCCTTAATAATATTTTGACTATAAACAGCAGTTTACTCTCTTGGCGCACTTCAGTTTGAGTCATGGAGGTGGCTCATGCAGCTGACACAAGGAATCACGTGGTTCCTAGGGTTTGATGGCATCTTGCATGGTTGGCTTCAGTTAGACTTCAGTGGCAGAAGTTTTGGAGGAGTTAACGGGACAAGTAGTGGAGTTATGTTCTGTTTGTTTTAGTTGAACTAGTTGGGATTAGTTAAACTAACTAATCAACTAGATATGAGTGGAGTAAATTAAATAATATTTAATTTACTAATTATTAACTCATTAGTCAACTCAAGAACACTTCAGTTCACTACAGTGCATGATCAGTTCAGTGAAGACCAGTGAAAGAGATAGATGAAAGGGTAGAGTTAGCTATCAGTTGTAACTATACTGTTGCTATTTGCAACACATAGATAGGTTGAGTAAGCTATGAGTATTGCAAAGTTTAGGCTGGTGGTTTATCTATATAAGGAGGCCATCACCTAGCATTAAAATACGCAATCAAGGTTGGCTATCAAGTGGCTAAGGATTGGAGCAAGTGATTTGCTAGATCTAGCTTGATAGTGTGTAGCACGGGAGGTAGTGCATGAGAGCTTGTGAAGAGTTTTTGTACTATGATTGTTACATGATTTCTCCATTATAATATACACAATAGCTGGGGGTTTTCAGCTATAAGCTTTCCCCATACATACTGAGTTAATGTGTGATTGATTTGATGTGCGATTGCTTCTATATTATTTCCGCATGTGACAATTAATTGTAGAAGAGGGTTAT